>MINK01172227.1:16374-68259 GCA_001735545.1 Phormia regina
AAGGAAATTTCCCTCCCCAAAATGAAAGTGCTTAATGAAAAATATATACTAAAGCAAAATCATTCTATTTTCCTCCCCCAAAAGCTTGAGTTGGATCCGCACCTGCGACATGATATCACACATTGTGAATCTCCCAAATAAATTGTAAGAATATTATAACGAATCAATCAAGTTTAAAACAATCATTCTTAAACTACAAAATTAGCATTAAAATACTTTGATAATTTAAAAGAACTGCTTATGATCTTCAGTCGAAGATAATTTCTTTCTATTGATAATATTATTTTATAAAATATTAAAATTTCCTATTTTCAATATCAAAAGAACAACCTGTTTGTTTAAACAAAAAAACTTTTTTTTTATTATTTAGAAATATAAACTACAATTCTAGTTAGCAAGTTGTTGTTTTATTCACCACCTAATAAATTTTCCAACAAAACATACAAGACTACACAATTTGAAAGCTAATAAAATTTATCTAAAAAAAAAACAACTGTTTTCTTTTCACAAATTTGACATAAACATTTTTTTATATGACTGATCTAATCACTCATTTTAGCAAAGTTTATTAGATACTCATCTACATACATTTATATCTATCTATCTACACATTAATTTAGTAGTCGTCTATTCATAAATACACACAATATTTAGAAGAATTAAAAGAACTTATACATACATACATATATGTACATACAATAGAGTGCAGAGTGATGGACAGACATATAAAATTTATTGAAATTTTGTAAATTTATATTTGAATTTCTTATATTTTCTATTTTTTTTTACTGAAGTATAAATTTAAAATAAATTCAAATGTTTTATGGATTCCAAAATAAGAAATTTAAATTAAAATACAATAAATATACAACAAATGAATACATTTTCTAAAACATACACACACACACACTCACTCCTATACAAAAATATAATTTTTAAAATGGAATGAAAGATTATAAAAAATAAATCGAAACTAAAAATAGAGACCAACAAATTTAAGTTTAATAAAAAAACGAACAATTTTTTGTTTAAACTTTACAATAAACAGAAGAACTTAATATAGATTCGAAAAGATCTATACAACAAGATCTTTGTATTCAAAAGAAACACTTAAAGAAATTACTACTAGTTTTGAAAACACAAATGATATAATTATAGAAAAGATGTAAATGAAAACACAACAACACTTAAGATCAAAAATTATGAAAATGTGGACCCTTAACAAAAACAAAAGACACAAAACTATCTGACATTAATGAGGAGGTATATGACATTTGAATAACAACATGTTGATTGTTTGTTTTATGTACGAATGACATGAATTAATGTTGTTTATTGGTTTGTTTGAATTTACCTGTTCCAGATGGAGCCTTGGCCTTGAATTTCGGTGCAAACATATTGGGGGATTGAGCCTTTTCTGTAAAATTGTTTTTTGAAATGTTGAATTTTTTTTTCAAAAATAATCTCAAACGTTTTAAAGTAACTTTTTAAATATTATTTTATATTAACAAACATAATTAATGTTTTCATTTAGTTTTTTTTTTCTTAATTTTTAAATATTAATTTTATGTTTTTTTTTTTTTTGTAACTAACTAACCCTGTCCCATATTTTCGCAGACTAAAAACACACAGAAAGAAACAAAAACTAAAAAAGAAGAACAAGGAACCTGCAAAACACTCTGTACGCTTTTACGTCCGACACTCAACTTGTTCGTTATAAGTTTTTTTTGTTTGTTTTTTTGAAAAATTTCAAAACGAAAAATATAAAAAAAAAACAAAAAATATTCAAATAAAATTGTTTTTCACCACCATACCCACCATTATTATCATCATCAACATCGTCGTCATCTCCATCGCCATCATACAACTGAGTAAATACTTTAGTTGAACCAAATAAAATTAAAGAAAAACAAAAATCTCTCATTGTAGATAAAAAGAAGAGAAACAAATTTAAATACTTAATGTAAACAAAAATGAATTTTCGGTTATGTATGTTGATATAGTATTTATACTAAGTACACACATACATACATACATACATACATATATATTTCTGTTTTTATTTCATTCTGACCGATCTAATAGAACAACAATTTGTAGAGAAAAAAATAAAAAGAGAATAGATTTAAAAATCTGCCCAAATGTATATAAAAAAAAAACAAATATTAAATAAAAATAAAAAATACACCCACTATTAATCTCTTAATGAACATGTGTTGTAGCCAAAAATAATAAAGGGATTTTCCTAAAATTATGTTACTTTTAAAAATCAAAATGATCTCAAAGTTATAGAAAACATGACATATGCCAGAGTTAAAGAATATATTAATAACTGTTCTTTTTATTTATTAACAATTATTAGCAGAAGTTTAATTAATATTGAACTTTTTACGAAAAAGCCAAGTCAACCGATATTTTCTAAAATTTTACAGTTAATAATTTTGAAATGCCTTTTTATTTTTAATATAAAGAAGTAGTAACTATCAAAGTGAATTTATATTTTTCCGTATATGACAGAGTAACCATGGTTTTCGTAGAAATATTTTACGCTTAAACAAAAAAGATTTTACTTTTTTATTGTGACATAATTTCAATAATAATTTTTTCGTTTTAAAAAAATGAAAACAAAAAAAATGCATTAAAATTTACAAATTTTATAATTTTGAACGTAACTCACTCTAGAATCGTTTTTTGTGTTTTACAAAAAGTATTATGTGAAATATTAGTAAAATCGGTAAAAATCGTAATCTACACAAAATCATCTATCAAATAAGATATTAAAAGAGAAAATCGGTTAAAAACATTTAAAGTTAGAAAAATTAAAAAGAATTAGGTATGATTAAGTCGTAGATTGGATTTAAATTCTGCAGATGTGGGCAAAAAATTATTATATAGTGATTAGGTAAAACATATGTCAGGAAATATATTCTAAAGTTTTCAAAAACATATGTCAAGGATAAACTTTAAAATATGGAGGTCTAAGGTAAAGAATTAAAAAGTAGGTACATATTTTATAAGTTTCTATAACGAATAAGTGGCTATGACTTCTTCTGAGCTACTTCTGTCAAAAAGGTGCAATTATTTATTATTTTTTAATTTTGGAATTTCAATAAAGTAATTTAAGTTCAAAATAAAATAATACAGATCCAAAGTATGTGCACAGAAAAATGTCTCATTGGGGAAAAAACTGCAAAGATACCATTTAAACAAAACTAGGAAAAATATAAAAAAAAATAAATTAAGTTTGTCAAGTGTGATTGAAAATCATTGGTCAAGTAGTTTCAGATTTTCTCTGGAAATGAGTACCAAAAATTTATAATTATGAAAAAATTGTTTCATAATCAGCTTTAAATTATAAATCTTTTGAGATAAATTTTCAGAAAAAAGCAAAACTTTTTCAAATTACTATCCAGTTTATAGGTCTGAAGAATAACATTTTAAAATTTCAGAAATTCGATCTTAGTAAGACGATAGCCACCGGTTTTTTTTTTATTATTACTGCACTGAGAGAAAAATTCGATTCAAAATCCACCACGGTTGTGATGACATTGGTAATTTACGCGTTTGATGTCGTTCGTAAACAAATTTTATAAAATACATAATGCTATTTATTAATTTGATACCGAAAGGTTTCAACTTAATACCAATTATATATCGATTTTCATTAATATTTTAACATTCCCTTTTGACACTGAATGGTATCGTTTTCAATACGTATGTGGTTGTGTTTTCCCTGAGCGTAATTGATTTTTCTGAAGTTCAAAGGAAAAATAAATGTAATTATATTATTCATAATCAAGTATCAAAAAATTAAAATTTATTTAATTTAATCAACTCAACAAATATCGTAAAAAGTTCTGACAACAAAGATCTTTTGCTTTATAAAATAACACATCCTATAGAAAACACCTAGAGGTAAAAACGAAGGAAAATTATGTTTTGAAATGATAATTTCATCTTTCAGTATTTTTAATTAATATAGAAAAAGTCAGGTGAAAATCAAAGCCAAACGTCTTGTCGCAAAAGTGTCCCTGGTGCTAAATATTAAGTGTCAAATGAATAAAATAAAAGAAAAAAATGCAAGGGGCAAATTAAATATTATGTTTAGAACAACAACAACAATAATTTTGAAACCAATACGAAAAATTATATTATATTTATATTGATATATTCTTTTTTTACAACAAAAAACATCCTGTATTATTAATAATAATTTTCATTGAAAAACTCTTATCTGGCAACAATCAATCATCGCTACAATGTTGCTAAACATTTTGATAAAGAACATATTGTGCTGCTAAGAACTTATGTTGAAATCGATGAGAATTCGTTGATTTTTCAGCGAGTATTAAATGTTAAATATATAATTTAATTATTTTCGACAATTGATTAGAATACCGAGTGATAGGGCTACATTAGCAATGCGTCCAAACAAATTTATAGTAATTTATTATGATGAATTTGTTGTCTGCTGTCTGAATGTGTGAGAAAAAAAGGCGCTTAATAAAATCAACAAACAAAAGCAAATAATTCAAATAAATTTTTGAAGAATAAATAATTATATTAAACTATTTAAGAGGAAAAACATACAAAAGTCGTTAACCTTGCTGTTGTTGAATTTATTTGGAAGAAATATTGGTATATTGTGTTTTAAAATTTTTTTTTTTTTTTTGATATTTTTTTTAGCACAAATATATGTGAATAATTTTTATTTTTAAATTTTATAGCATACATTTAGGTTTGTATGTAAACACAATAATAGCGTGACAGAAACGTTTTGCGGCCATAATAAAAGCGTTAGATACATAAGTCAAGAAAGTGATAATTTTAAACAAAGAGCAGCAGTTAAGTTTTTGTTTTTTTAAATTAATTTTGTCATAATTTTAAACTTTGGAGATCACTCTCACTTTTAAATTTATTTTTATACCAAAAGATATTTATAAATTTGCTGGATTTAAAATACTTAAACACTTAGAGGACGTAAAAGGTGACAGTAGTAAGAATAGTTGAGGTTAAAAAACAATCAAAAGGAAATAAATTTTTTCTATGCAATCATGCATTATTGATAACCAAATTAAATTTCGTTTTTCTTTTGTTTAGGATAGGATTAATCAGAGAGACATTACTAGGATTATAGTTGTGTTTCATATCAAAGGGGGTTACATTTTTTTTTTTTTTGTAATTCTCACCCACCATCTTGAAATAAAAATCCTTTAGCCAACTTAAGATCTTTATCGATTTCCTGCAAAAGATCACTTTCAGACCAACTGCGACGATTTGACGTAACAGCAGCAAATCTTATTTGTTTATTATTTCTCCGTTGTTTACAATCAGTTAAGTGAGGATCTCGAGGACATGTGGGTCTTTGATAGACTCTTGGCTTATGGTAATGTAATTTGGTATCTATATTTGGAAAAACCAAATAAAAGTAACAAGAAAACAAATTATTTATAAATTACAAATAAATTACAAATAAAGAGAAAGAGAGAGAGAGAGAGAGAATTAAACAATTAGACACAAATATTTACCATTTCCAATAAAGAAAAACCAAATTGTTTATGTTAATTTGAATTTTCTTTATTTTGTTTTTGTGTTCTAAGAGGGGGCGGGGAGTGGTAAAGATATTTAAAATTGGAAATGGTATTACATATAAAAAAAATATTTTTATGTGTCAAAATTTTAATATGTTTTGTATTTGTGTCGTACATATTTTATAAACTCTGCAATCAATTGTCAATGCCAAATTCCTTTTTCTATGTGTTTATTTTGAAATGCATTCCACTGTTAATTATGTCTATATATTTATTTTTATATTTTATATCATTATTTAACCCTTTAAATGTTAAAGAGAACTTTTTATTTTTGTAATTTTTATTTATAAATTAGTAAAAGTATTTTCTTGTATAAAATTTTGTTTGAGTTTTTTGGGTTAAACAATCTTTTGTTTTTAATTCTTTGTGTTTTGTTTGATTTTTTGTTGGTGCTTTTTATTATGGACCATCTGTTTAGCTCAAGAATTAAAAAAAGCCAAGTACTTGAGAGCCATTTAATGAAAATTTCCCTTTATTATCATTTAATGAATCTCTGCCACAAACACTGCAATTGGAAGTCTCTTGTCATAACCCACATTTTGAAATTAAACAGAATTATTCTTAAATAAACACATTAACATTTGCTTAAATACATAAAAAAAAAGATAAAACCAAAAGATATTTAAATAAAGAGATAAACAACGACTTGATAATACTTTACATAGAGAAGGTGATCATTTATTTAAATAAATAATATTCCTGCGATCAATTATAACTCAATACAAAAAGATAAATTATAAAATATTTTCATTTATTTTTTCCTATAGATTTTTTAAGCAGCAAGTTATGTAGACATAACTTAAAACAAATTTTTGAATGTTTTGATTTTTAATACGAAATTTAGAAAATTTGAAATTTTCAGAAATTATTTTTCATATTTTGAAGAGCAATTGCAAAATGTTTTTGTTTTAGAAAAACTAAAAGAGCTTAAGCTTTTTTTTTACTAAAAAATATTCCCAGTCAATATTATATTGAATCCTGAATTTAATAAATAGATCAACAGAGGAAAGTATTTAAACATTAATTATTTTTATTTTTTCTAATGAAAGCATTTGGATTATTAGGATCAAAATAAAATTGTGTTTAAAATTTTTAAATTAAATCAGGGAATAGTAGTAGCCTGTTGAAAATAAAGTTTTTGAATTATAATTATTAAATTCTTTAAACTGAAAATTATTGTTTTGTTATTATGGGCCCAATTTTTTCATGAATTATTTTGCAATAGTATTAAATAATTAATCAAAATTTAAACGATTTTTTAAAAAGATATTTTTTTATGTTTCTTTTTAATGATTTTCAATTATTAAAAAATCATTACAAATTAATTCATTTTATATTTGATAAAAACGTTGACATTTGTTATTAACTAAACATTTTGATAATTTATCAAATTGGAAGAATAATTTTTTTCGGTAATGGAAATGAATGTGAAATAAAACTGTGTAATAAAAAGCATAACATAGTACAATTTTCAGAAAAGGGTTCTACAGAACCCTAAGGACCAAAACTATTGTGTGTCAAAAAGGATATCTCCTAAATAAAGAAAATTTCTTATTTTGTAAAAAATTATTTAAAAAAGTGTTTCTTTTATACAACTCAATTCAATTCTACCCTACTGTGCAGTGTAATAAATGCACATTTTAATTCATTTTAAATAAATGTTTATTTCTATGGAAGTAATTGTGCCAAAAGTAACAAACATTTCTTTGAATTTCAACGTCAAAGATGCAATCTAAATTAATCAATGCTGCCGTCTTTGATTTTTTTCTTCTCTCGCATCTGTTTAAAATTATTAAATTATCTGAGAGTTCCGAATAACATTTGAGCTACATTTATTCGCACATGAAAATAAAAATTTTCATACATATGTATTTGCATTAGGGTTGTCTCGAAATGAAGAGAATTAATGTTTTAATTTTAAATGAACATTTTCTTCATTGTAAGTTGACGTTTCTTAAAACTTTTGCTCCTGACGTCGTTATTCTTTCATAAGCTGAATCCAAATGAAAAAAGTCCCTTTTTCGAATTTGATAAATTTTCCAAGTAATATGAAAAACTCGAAAAAATATTATCAGGACGAAAATTTAGAGAAAGGGTACTTAGAATGAATTAAATTTTTATTTAAGCCACTCTAATGTACATATGTGTTATAATAATACAAAAAATATACCCTGGAACAATGACCTTTAAACTTGTAACATTTTGACATAGCGTATTAAGGTTAAAGGAAAAACTTCTTGAGAAGAACTTTCAGAGAGACATTACAAATATGAAAAATAATAAATTAATTGAATATGATAAATATATTTAGCACTTTTATTTTGATTCATCTTCAGTTCCCTTGAAGCGTGTGAAAACCTCAAGTCGAGTATATTTGGACCAAAAAAATATGAGTTTTTTTTTAGCCAAATAGGTTTAGAAATTTCGTAAATTTCTGCTTTTTATGGAGAAAACATTAAAAATATTTTGTCCCGCTAAAAGATTTTTAAGTTCATTTTGAATATAAACTTTTTACAATGCACTTTTTCAATATGTTATCCATAAAAGTTTAAAAATTATAATTACAGTGGGGAACTAAAGATCAATATAAAATTTTTGTCTTTAATATTTTTTTTTTTTTACATATTCAGCATATTAACCCGCATCTTTAGAGGAGTATTCCTTTCATTTTTTTTCTAATGTACATGGAGAACAAGAGTGCACTTAACTTAAACTAAACTCAGTTATGCATTTAATTTAATAATAAGTATGTTATCAAAATGTCATCATCATGCAAAGCTTGTTTTTTCATAAATAAAAATTATAATTAACAAAAATATAATAATAATAATAATAAAAACGTTCAACAATTTGTTTTGGTTTTCAAGTTAGAACAAAACTACAATTTTTATTTAATAATTTATAAATAAGGTTTTGGAAAAAAAAACAACAATGTTTCGATTCAACGATCAAAATAACATTGATTTCACATACATACATAAAATTATTAAATTGTTTTTTTTTTATATATATAAATTTTGAAATGGTTAATTTTTAAACTAAGTTTAAACTATTCTTTTTTTTTTTATTTTTTTTAAGAATTTAGATAACATTTCACAGTTCACAAAATTAACAAAAATACACTAGATAAATAAAATATATATAATTAATTTTTTTTTTAAATTTTATTGTTATTATTTTTAACTAATTAAATGTTAAGAGTAATTTCAAAAAATTTTGTTGTTTATTTTAAATTTAAAAATTTTCAATAAACTGGTTAAAGAGAGAGAAAGAGAGAGTGAGCAACAAATATTAAGGAATAGTGTGTTGTTGTAAGGTTAGTAATATAAATAGTGTATTTTTTTTAGTATAAAGTAGTAAGTAGTTACTAGTAAAAGTGTTGTTTTGTATTTTTGTAATCAATTCCTGTCATGGTTTTGGTATCATTCTTGGTGTTTCTTTTCTTTTTTTATTCTTTTTTTTATATATATAATTATTAAAAATTCAAGTGTTGTAAGAAGAAGGGGGAGAGTTGTGTGGAATTGTGCTCATGTTTTAAAAGTTGTTGCTTGTGTTATGAAAATTACGCCAATAGTTATTAAATTCTTCAAATATACGGCTACGAAATGGTGATTTCCCAAACATCTCATCGAATGAGCCTGGAAACTGTGTTAAAAATTCTGAAGATCTTGGAAAACTAGTGGAGAAATTTGGAAATGGATCAAAAGTGTTTGTATGTGATGTTGAGACATCATTGCCATCATGACTGTTTACATCATCATCGTAGTTATCGTTATCGTTTTTAAAATCATCGTAGTTATCGTTCTCTAAAATGGCAGCAAACAAATAATCCGGCGAGTGGAATAGAGAGAGAGAGAGAGAAAAACAAAACAAAAAAAAGTAATATTCTAAATAGGATAAGTGCATACATTTACACACATACACACGCACAAAAAAAGATAATGTCATGGATGTGATAATACAAATATAAAATTCCAAATAAAAATATACATACACCAGGTGGATTGGGAGGTATTAACAATCATTCAATCAATAGTAGTGGGTGGATATAAGGACATAACAATGGTAGTGGTTAAGAAAAAGAAAAATATATACTTTTTTGTTTAAACTAAGTAAATGCATATGAAGATAAAAAGAGCTACAAACATTGTTAAAGTACACAAACACCATTACAATACGACCAGGATAATAATGAATTAAAATGAAAGGATAATTTCTTTAAAATATATAAATAAATTATTTATAGCACCATATACCAGAATAAATAAATAAATAATGTGTCATTAAGTGAGATGTGTGTAAAAAGGGAAATTATTTCTTTAACTAGTTTTGTGTGTTCATTTATTATGTATATGTGTATGTGTTTTAGGTGAATCTTCTCCAAGCCGTCCAAACGGACAAACCTAATACCACAGCTGTACCCAAGACGCTACCAACACCAGTTAATAAATATGAATCTGATTCTGTTTGTGTATTTTGTGTAGTTTCATTGTCATTGTTATTAATAGTAGTGGCGTTGGTGTTACAACATGAGCTTGCTGAAGCTGAAGCTTTTTGGGATGTCTCTGTTTTGTCAAAGGACTCACCGTGTCCGCCATTTTCCGTTAACATGGGAGCGCGCAACGTTTTCACTGTCTTAACCACCGATGATTTTTTGAAAGCCCGACTAACCGAATTATCGGTGGTTTCTTCGGAACGCTCTTCTTCTTGATGCTCCTCACGATGACCACCTTCGATATTTTCTTTCTGATGATTCGAAAATTTGGCAAATTCACGTAAATGTCTAGGTAAACGTCTTAAGTTAGCCTCCTTCTCGCCCTCAATAATTTTTACCGGAGGTACATCTTCAGCTTCACTGAGCTGAGCCTGGTTAGTGGGTTGTGATTCTGCTCCCGATTCCCAGTCACTGTCTGCCGGCATGGCCAATTTATGACGCCTCTCCTTAACGCGACTCAAAAACTCTTCCTCCATATCGGCCTTGTGCTTCGAGGATGCTTCCTCGTCTTCGTGAATTTTCGATATTTTAATTATATTTTGCAAGCGACGTTTTTCGCGCTCCGCCACCTTACTCAACCATTCCTCCGCCATTTGTTGTCTGAATACCTCATCTTCCGTCAGAGTAGGTAACTTTTGTGTTGACCTATAGTGATCACGTACAGGACGTGTCATGGGTGATGTCGGTGTTTGCGGTGATGTTGGTGTTTGCGGCATTTGCATAGTTTGCGCTCGTTGAGCCTCCTCCATTAAACGTCTACGTTCTGCTTGTAAACGTTCAAACTCCATGCGTAATTCTTCTTCTTTGCTAGCTATATACTTCAATTGTTGTTCGTGTATTTCACGTGGCAAAGAAGCACGTCTTTGACGCATATCTTCTTCCCTGACATGACAGCCATCCAATGGGAAATAACCCGAAGGCTGAGGAGCAGGTGATACTCCCCGTCTTGTGGTTGTGCTTATATATTTTGGATTAGGATCTCTTTCAATCATAGAATAACAGCTGCCGAATTGTGGTCTGCTCGGTTCAGGAGGCCTATTTAACATAGGAGCATGATGCCTCCTGACATTGTATGCATTATATTGATCATACGAGTGTTGATTGTTAAAGGATAAATCATTTGTGGAGGCAGTAAGACGAGGTGCTCGAATACCTCCTGGTCGTCGTTGGTAACAGATTTCAACTTCTTTAGCGAATGGTCGTGCAATATTTTCAGAAGAACCCAAATCACTAGCATATTTTGACCAATCATCTTCAGCTCGTTGGTATTGCATTTGATTACTAAAAGTGCGCTGTCTATGATGCGTGTCATCACTTAGATTGAACATAGATTCAGCTCTGCGGAAACGACCATCATCAACATAGGAAGAATTAGAATTCTCTATTTGTATGGGTATTTGATAAGTTTTAGGCGGTTCTGGTACCGGTGGAGCTTCTTCATAAGCATTAGCTGGTTTGTTGACAGCCGGTGGTATTGTGGTATTACCATTTTCAATGTGTATAGGTATCTGATAAGTACGACCAGTTTGATGATCTGTCGTGTCGGTTGATGGTTCGGGAGGTCTATTAAATCTTAAGGAACGTGACCTCATTGATCTTTCAATTTCTTGTTCAAGTTCTTTGAGATGTTCATGTCTGGTCTTGTTGAATTCTTCAATTTGTTGTTTTTGTCTCATATGAACTCGATTCAAATCAAACATTGAGGCTGACCGTTCACGTTGTTCTCTTTCGGCTTTACTCGTTTCCAGCTCTTTGTGCAATTGTTTGGAAAGGTCATCAAATTCTTTGAATAACTTTTCATGGTCGTGACTAAGTGTTGTTGTTTTCTTCTGTTCAGTTGTTGTAGTAGTTGACGAAACCATTTCACCACTATTATTCCCATTCGAGGTTACTTTCGCTGTTGTTAGTGGCGCTGCAAATATCGTCGAATCGCTGCCGAGTGTTGGTAACGTGGAGGCAGCATCAGCAGCTGCTTTGGCACGTTGCCTAAATTCTTCGTAAGTGTCTTGTATTCCCCTCTTTAGTGTGGCGTTATTCTCTGTTGCTGGTTTTTCTGTTAGATCTTTTTCATCCGTCTTCGCACTCTTATTCTCGTCATTAGCATTATTTTGAGAAGTTTCTGTTGTTGTGGTTTTTATTATTGTTTCTGTTTTTTGTTGTTGTTCTTGTTTTCTATCTACTACATCTGACGAGTGGTTGTTTAAATTTAAAGCTGACATAATTTCTTGGTCATCTGTATGATGTGATGATGTTTTTGAAATATCTTGTTCTATACCTGAACGCAAAAAGCTGTTAGATTCGTGAGACAATGAAGTTTTCAAAGGGAAACTACTAACTTCATTAGGTTTGTCTCCCGATGTTTGGGTTTCATGTTTCGATGTGGAAAAGTCTTGTACTACTTTACCGTTTTCAATACGTTTTTGTGTTTCATAACTGTGAGTTTCCACGCTGGAATATCTTTTTGGTTGTGTATTCATAATTTGACTACAGAAGGGTTCCGTGGTTGAGGATTCAATATTTGAAAAACGTTTGTGTTCTTGATCGAAAATATTTGATGATCCCATAGTGGGGAACATTTGACCCAATGTTGTTTCTACACTTTGCATATTTCCAGATCCTTTTTGTTCGAATAGTTGGGGGAATTGATACGAATTCTTTGACGTGCCGTTACTTAATGTTGAGTTTGCAGATGGTACCTGTTCTTTGACTGGAGCACTGCTGCTGCTGTTTGTTGTTTGCCTTGAGTTATTTTCAAACGATGATGATGATGAAGATGCTATTGAGTGTGTTTGTTTATTAGCATTTGAATTGCTAGTATCTTGTATAATAGATAATAAACGATGTTTGTTGTTCTCTTCTCCATTATTTTCTCCGTTAGATTTGGCTGGCATTTGCTCTTTATCATTTGCCAAGTTTGCGTCATCATTTGTTTTCTGTGTATGGGTTATTGTGGTTGTAGTGACCGTTCGCTTAGAGAGGTTTTGTGCTTTAGAAGCAGTTTCACTAGACTTGACCGGCACGGGTGGGGGTGGTATCTGCGGAGGAGGTGGTGTTATACTTTTACGTAATTTTTTCATCATTGCTGCAGTTTGTAGCAACTGTTGTTCGGCCAATTTTTCTCTTTCCAAGGTTTCCAATTGTTCCTTTGTATATTCATGATAGCCACGACGTTCCACAAACTTTTGATGGGCATCAAGTAAATCGTCTGGTTTTTGTTCTGGCTTCTGTTGCATATAGGAACGTTGGGAGGGTGAAAGACATACCAATACCTTGGGATCATTGCTGGTTTGTACACCAAGCCAAGAATCACCTTGTTGTGGTGGTGCTGGTCTTTCAGGAGGAACATCTTTACTCACCTTTAGAGATAATTGCAAATCATCTATATGTGGCAGTTCTGGCAAAGGATAAGGCATGTTGTTGCTATCGCTTTTAACCGCTTGAACAGCACGAGCTTCACCAATATTTTGAGCAACGGTGGCTAGTTCTTCTAGAACTGCATCACCATAAGGAAAGGAGGCCAATGTTTCGGCACACAGTAATCTTAATTTTTTGGGATCGGCAGCAGAATTAGAACTGTCATCTGATTGCTGATAATTTTGTGGATTCGCGTTAGTTTTGAGATCTGAAATTGAGGATGTTTGAACTGAATCACTGGTTTGTTCAGGAGCCACGTTAATAGCAGTACACTGACTAATGTTGGTACTGTCTGAACAATGGGAATCCATGGATTCTTGCCGTGTTATAGAGGAAGTGAGTAGATTTAAAGCACTATTGGGATGGCCTTTTGAAAGGTCATGCTGTGATTGTGTATGGGAATTGTGGTAATCGACATGTTTTTGAAGCAAAGGTAAAGCAGAGGCAGAGGAAGAGGAGGCAGATACAGAGGAATTAGAGGAATTAAATGCAGAATTAAAAGAATTATCACATTCATCGTGGCTGGATAATTGTTCGTGTTGTTGTTGTTGTTGTTTATGTTCTTGTGGTAAAGAAGAAGGAGGAGGAGGTATAGGAGGTGGTGGCGGAGAACCTCTAGGTGGAGGTATAGGTGTAAATGTGTTATTATTATTGTAATTTAATTTCACATAACCGTTTGTATCACTATTTTCATTATTACCGTTTAAATTTACCGTATTAGCGTCATTAGCGTTATTGTTGTTATTATTATTGTTATTAATTATTAAATCGCGCACCGTATTCATATTTACGTTTTGTTCAAAAACCCGTGGTGTTTTCGCGTTATTACCCGCACATAAACTACTATTACTACTAGTATTAAACGATTCTTCACAACTAGTTTCTAGCGTTCTAGAGGCGGCCGTTGTTGATGTTGTTGTGACAGGCAATTTTTGAGTGTTTGAGAGATTTGTATGAATTTTCTTCTTTGTCGACTTCGACGATGACGACGACGACGATAATAATGATGATGATGATGATTTTGATGTTTTTGTGGTTGTTGTATTTGTGCTTGTGTTTTGTGAAGCGACTTCATTAATGGAAGAGAGAACCGATGAAATTTGCTCTTCGATTTGGGCAAAAACAAGTTGCTCATCTGCAGCAGGTGACGATGATGTTGATAAAAATATTGAATCTGTATTTGATTTTTTTGTTTTTATTTCATCAGCTAATGATCTTGTTTTATTGGTGGCAGTAGCTGTGTTTGTATTGGTGATGGTGGTGGAAGTGGAAGTGGTAGTAGTGGCTATTGCAGGCGTTGTGTTTAGTGTTTTTTCTTGAGGAGTATTATTGTTTACAAGTTTACTGTTATTTATTATTTGATTATTTTTGTTATAATTGTTGTTTTGATTTGCGCAAAATTCCGGCAACTGTTGTTGTGGTATTTTGGCAGTGAATGCTGATTTTATAGGTGATTGCGAGGGCGATGAGGATGATGACGATGATGATGTCAGTGATTCGGAGCAGATGTTATCTGTCACTCGATTGTTTACGATTTCTCTTAAATCTGTATCGAAATCGAATTCTTGCGTAGTTGCATGCACATTTTCAAACAATTCCATGTCATGTAAATCAGACATGCTACTGGAGGCGGAATTTATGAAAACAACCTCCGCTGCTTCGGCCTCCGGTGACATACAACTACGCACTGTACTACAGCTTTCATCGGCATCGGGAGCATCTTGCAAACGTGCCGATACGGCATATGCTAAAGGTTCTTCCCTAATTGCTTTGGATTTTCTATTGTGACTAGAAGCGGTTTGTTGTTTGTGGGGTTTGGAAAAGTCCAAAGAACTTTTAGGATATTTAGCATTTAGTTTCTGAACTTTACCTTCAGTGGGACAGTTAGTAGCACTTTCATTTGAAGCAGATCTGGACAAAGGATTTTCAGAATTATCACTTAACTCACTATTTTCTTCGGATATGCTGTCCAAGAAACGGGGATTTAACATTTGTGGCAAAAAGTGATGCTCCAAGGCAATGCGTTTCTGTTTGCGTGATTGTTTTTGTGTGGTGCTAGTTGAAGAGGTAGATGTGGACACTTCTGTTATAGATTCGGATACTTTTTGTATTTCATCACATAATTCTGTAGAAGATTCAGCTTCACTCACAACTGGTGATCTTAATTCCTCCAAATCACTTAAACTTTCATCACTGATTTCCACAATTCTAACATCTGATGTGGTAGGTTTTGCTTCTGTTGCTAATGGTTCTTTCATTGTGGGTGAAGTTATTTTGGGTTCTTCATCTTTCTCTTCTAGATGAACCTGATGTACAATAACTTTAGCTTGATGTTGTTGGCTTGGCGGTTGTTCAGCTTGAGGGGTGGGTGTTTCATCATCTGGTGTTTGTACTTTATGTACTAAAACTTTAACTTGATGTTGTTGAGAATGTGGTTCTTTTGTAGGAGAAGATTGTCTGATATCATCTTCTGTTATGGCTACTTTATGTACTATAACTTTAACTTGTTGTTGTTGCTGTTGCTGTGGTTCGGAGAGATCTTTATTTGTGTTAGATTGTTTGGAGGATGATTGCTTGTTATCTCTTAGCTTTTGTGATTCATCTTCATCTGGTATTTGAACTTTGTGTACTATTACTTTTTGAGAGTTTTCTTCTTTATTATCTGCAGATGTCAATACCTTAGCTATTAGTTCACTTTGTGATTTTTCTGTACTAGTTTCCTTTTTTAATAATTCAGTGTTACCAGATTCAATTATTTCTGTTATTTGCTCTACAGAGTGATCCTTTTTAATTTTATCCTCAATTTTATTTGGTTTTTCTTTTACGTTTTCAGAAGAAGTCTCAATATTATGTGTTATAACTGTAATAGAATTTTCTTTAATTGTTTTACTTTCACTTTCACTTTTTCCCCGCACCACTTCCGAGTGATTAGATTGTTCTGTTTCTCTAACAGTTGTTTCTTGAATTGGCGCTTCTTTTGCGCTAAGTTGCTCTTCTTTATTTGTTATAATATTATTAGAATCTTCACAAACTATTCTATGAACAATAACCTTACCTAGGGCACAGGTACTGGGCACAACTGTTGTTTGATTGCTGTTCGTTTCCTCCTGCACACTGTGGGCCATAGAAATGTCCCTTTGATTGTCGATAATTTTAGATTTTTCATTACCCATATTGTCATTTGTATTTACAGCGTGATTATTTGTATTATTATTTTGATTATCGCACTTGGTTGATGGTTCATTCAAAACTGTGTCATTCGTTTCTAATGTTGATTTGTTGGTCTCTGTTTCTGTTATCTGGTCGTTGGCAGTTGTAGTTGTGGTTGTAGTAGTAATTGCAGCGGCAGTTTTGACGTCTGATTGTTTTGTTAATTCATTAGATTTTTTGGTGGCAGATGTGTTAACGTTTGCGACATTATTTTCCGAGGAAATTGCAGTTGCGTTTGTCACTTCGTTAGGAAGATGGGAAGGTGTTGGTGATTCGTGACTGCTGCTAATAGTGGGTGCTGTTGTTGCAGTTGATGATGCCTCTTCGGACTCTTTTTTACAATTTTCTTGTTTTTGTTTCTGTTGTTGTTGTTGCTGTTGTTGTTTATTACGTTGTTTATTTTTGTTACGATTACGATTTTTATTGCGGTAGTTGGGCATCTCTATTTAATAGGCACTTCGACGAGTTAACACTCCTCGATTTTTCTTTTTGTGTTGGATTCTTTTTTCTTTTGTTTTGTTTATGATTTGTTTATATATTTTTTTGTTGCTTTCTTTTATGTTTACCTGTATTTTTTTTTGTGAATTGTTGCGCTAATCGAAGGTGGTTTTTGGGCGGCTTTTTTAATGTTTTATTAATTTTTTTTTGTCTGCAAAAACTTTAATAACTTCAAAATTCAAAATCCGTTATTTAATTTCAATTTCCTTTAATTATTAATTTTTAGAGATTTTTATTTGATTGCATAAGTATTAATATTATTATAAACTTAGTATATAGACACACAATTACGCAAAAAGGATGAAAAATGTTTAGTGAAAATGTGTTTTTTTTGTTGTTTTTGGTGGTAGTGGTAGAGGTGATAGTTGTGGTAGTGGTGCTAGTGATGATATAGTTGATGATGATGATGCCATGTACTAAAATGTTTGCTCAATTATCAACAATAACAGATTTATTTTTCAATATTCTATACTATTTTTATATATATTTTTCTATTTTTCTTAATGTCTTTTTGTTCTTTCTATATATATTTTTCAACGAGTACAAAGAATTTTCAACAATTTATAGTGGGCAACAGACAGCTCTTAAATTTTTCGTTCGTTCGTACCATTCGACTTTAAGCGACTGAAAACACTCACGTACTGCTCACAGATTCAAAAGGCGAGAACACCGGCAAAAAAAAGTTTTATAAAAAAAAAAGCAAAACATAGAAATTTTATTTGAAAAAATTAAACGCGCGACCACGAATGTGACACGGATTTAGACAACAACAACAACAACAGTAGCAGTGTATAAATAAAAAAAAAATTAAAATAAAATCATCAACTCAATAAAACAACAAAATCTCTTTAGAAAATTTTGAAAAATCTTTATTATTGTTGTTGCATTTCATTAAGATTTTACTTTAGTTTAAATCAGTTTAGTTCAGACTTTCAATTGTTATTGTTGTTGTTGCAGCTGATAGTTATTCATAAGAGCAACAAAAACATAAATTATAATAATTCTCCTAAAGAAAATATTTCATAATTTAAAATGAGCAAACTACTACAACAAACACGCAGAAATAGGAAAACAAAATAATAAAAAATAATTTTCTAAAAAGAAAAATTATACAAAATGAATAGAACAAAATAATAAAAACATCTTCTGCTCAAAAAACAAAAACAAAAAAAGTAAAGTTAAGTTAAATTATCCCCACATTTCATTTGGCTGCCTTTCCATAAAGATCTTAAAATTTTTCTTCAGAAAACAACAAAATTCGAAAATATTTATTAGAATTTGCCAAACATTTTTGATGGCAGCGATTTGTGTCTAATAAATAGAAAATAATATGCGCGCGTGTCAATGTTTGTGCGCTCTACTATATGACGGTGAGAAAAACAAATTGTCGACAATTTTCATGATCTATTTCGAATGCATCTTTATACTATTTTTCCATCTTCTGTCTTTTTCTTGTGTCTTCCAAAAATTAATGCATTTTGTATACCTTTTATTTTCTATATAACTGAGCTCATTTCCTAAATTATTTTTATATCTATCTACACATTAATTTATTTGTTTTATTTTAAACTAAAAAGTATTTTTATTATATCCCAGCAAACATTTATGACGCAAAAGGTATTTGAAAACAATTTCCTGTATGTATATATATATATATAAATATTTTTTTATTAAAAAAAATATTTCTCATTAATTTTGTTTGGGAAAGTGCAAAAAAAAAAAAAGAGAGAGAAAATGACAAAATGATATAATTCAAATATCGAATATGTTTTGACTGAAAGACAAAAACCATAAATCATTACAAATTTGTTTGTTTTTCTGCTTTTAAACATAAATCTTTATTTTAAGATTGAATTTTGTCATATTTCTATAAAATTGTTTATTCATTAAATTTTTTTTTAATTTTTCATCTCTCTGTGAAATTTGCTTAACTTGTATTAAAACTGGAGAAAAAAAACTTATTTGTGTTCAAATACAAAAAAAAATATTTCGAATTATTTTTTAATAAAATTGTAACCTAATTTTGTATTGAAATTCAATTATATTATTTATTAATGTTATTATTTATTAATTATTTATTAATTTTCTTATCGGTTTAGATTATAGATTTGTCTACAAAAATATTCAAATAAAATAAATTTAAGTAAATGTTCAACAAATTTTAGTTCAGTTTGTCTATTTAAGAAACAAACAACAATAATCATATTATCATAGTTATTAATATTATCATTTCGATTATTGGAGCAAAATCAATTAAAAATTAATTAATATAAGCAATTTTGATTTTTGCCTTTTTCTGTCAAGTTATTTAATTACTTTTAAGCAAGTATTAATTAAAAAAAAAATAAAGGTATTACCAGGTATTATTCATTTCTAATTATTACTTTAGAGAATAATTTCAAAAAGATTTATAAAAAATATTTTTTATAAATATTTTAGTTCCTTTTTGACTAATAAACTTGTACAAAAGAGTGTCCCGTAGACAAAAATTTTGTAGTAAAACTATACGTTTGTCTAAAAATTTGCTTAATCTGGGTAACTATCAAAATAATAATAATAAAATAAAATTGATCTTCAGTCCCCTACATACATTAAAAGTCACGGGTCTACAACATTTTGCCCAAAAAAGTATTGAGTTATGTCTTGAAATGGGTATCAAAAAATCCGAAATATTTAAAAAATCACAAAAATGTTGGTCCATAAACTGTCATTTTAGTTCATCATACAAAAAAAAAAAAAAAAAAAAAAACGATATTAATCTTAAAAAATGTATAAGAATTTTATAAGTTTGTTCGTTCTTTGCTTAAAGTATTCATAATTTACTTTGTTGTAAATGATGTTGATAATATATAATTTTTCAAATTTTTTAATTCTAGCGATTTAGGGAAGACACTACTGTATAAAATGTTTCAAAACTTGTCGATTTAAACACATTTCTTATTCGCAGTTAAAAATATTACGATATGGAAATTTTGCCTTATAAGCAATAAGTTAGTAACTAACAGAGTTTAATTGTGATTAGTGACACTAATTGCAGGCTTTTAATAAAAATCGGTATTTTAATGTGGACACGGTAGCTTTTGTTATCGAATTTAAAATATTTTTGGAAAAAAATTGGCTTTAAATCGTTTTTAGTGAAAATTTGTTTGTAAGTGATTTTTTGTCGAATAAGTTTTTAATGGTTTTATTGATTATTTAAATATTAACATCCATAGTCATAATAAAATTTTCAAATTTATAAAAGGTTTATAGAAAAATTTTGAATAATAAGGCAGTTAGTTTTTAAGGAAAAATATTTTTTGTCAGTTTTTAGTGATAATTTTTTGAAGATAATATATAAATGTCATTTAAATGGAATAATTGGTTCGTGAGTGACATAACGACTTTTAATGTTAATCGCTCGTTTTCTGGTATTAAGGGGTTTTATTGGCAAACATTCTATTTTTAATTTCATATTAAATTTTGTGCAAAACTGAATTTTGTTTTTGTGAAAAAAAATAATTAAAAAAAACGTTTGTAGAAAAGCATAAATTAAATGAAGAATATAAAAATGTGACAACATATTTTATGCTAATTAGAAAAATATTTTGATTACGGAAACAAATTTTAAATTAGTACAATCAAAAAATGGTAACCATTTTATGATTGTACTAATTATTAGGAGCTAATTATTCTTGTATTGTTTTAGCAACATTTTAAACATCACCAAATAAAATTATTGTGTATTGCACTAAAAATTATTTTATTTAGTTTTGTTTTCTTCTACTAAATATTAAAATCTTTTGATTTCAAAAATATTGTTTCTTTTTAATTTGAATAAATAAATATAGTTTTTATTTCTTGCTCGAAATATATAAAAAATGATTATCTTTTTTATATATTTTTTGCCTAATTTTGAAGAAGAAGAAAATCGAAAAAAAAAATAAAAATATAATCATTATATTAAATATAAAAATCGAAATTAATTATTATATATTGATTTTTGTTATAAAATAACAAAAATGTAAAAAAACTAAAAGTTATTTGCATATAAGGAAAGAATTTTCAAATGAAAAAAAAAAAGATATTATAAAAGTGTTCCTAAAGTTCCTGGTTAATATTGATTTTATTGTTCCAAAAATTTGTCATTAGCATTATCCTTAAATAAACCTATAGAAATGTTTGCTGGGTTAATAACCTTAATTAAATGAATTATAGCACTAGTATTCATAGATTCGTGCTAAATTAATACAATAAATCGTGCAAAATATGAAAGAACATATGAACAATAAAAAAAAAAAACGAAAATATTAAAAGGTCAAATTGCAGCTAAGAAATGAAAATAAAATGTATCTGGCGTAAAATGTGTTTTGCTAAGAAAGTGTAGATATATTTTGTATAAATGGATTTGGATAGGTTGTTTTTTCTGTATTTCTTTTGTTAGATTTCTATATTATAGTCGATTATTTTATGTTTTTAATTGCACAGACAATACCAACAAATAGATCCATTTAATAGAGGGGTCAATCAATTAATCTCAAGTATTACCCTTGGATAAGAAAAAAATGTGTACTAATGCAGCAGCATGAGTGATACACGAACGTATACGCAATAAATTGATCGAGTTATAAACAGTGATTTGGTAATATATATATTTTTTTCTTTGGAGGAAAAAAGAAATTATATAAAATATTTGTTTTTCCTTTAATTCATATATTAGTTTTAATTTTATTTTCAAATTTAAAAAAAAAAAAAACATTAAAATGAATTGTTTTAAGAAAAAATTATATTCAACACACTTTATTTTTATGTATAGATTTATGTCGAATATTTTAGTTTGAGTTAACAAAAAGATTTTTTTCTGTTAAATCATATTTTTATTTTCTTCAAAATTTCTACTATACCACTGTGCAAATAGATTTGCTTAAACATTTTAAAAAAGTTAAACGATAAAATATTTTTTCCTAAAAGGAAATGATTAGTGGGGCATCTGTTTTCATCAGAGAGGGACAAACACACACACACACACTCATATACACATCGATACATTTTCAAACATTGGCTCTTGAACAAACATTTAACACTATTAAAACCATTGGGGGATTCGTAATATCTTTTACAATTACTCTAACCATTTAAAATTTTTAAATTCTAGAAGAACAAAAAAAAAATATCCCATTAAATTTTAATAAATGCTAGACCCACATTCATTTGCTTTAGTTCACACACATTTCTTTTCTAAAATTAATATAAATATTTAGTTTTTTTTTTTTTTTTAACACAATTTTTTATGCAAATTTATTTGTAATTGGCCTTAGTTAACAATACAATTTTGTTTATGCTCATTTTCAGCATTAGAGTGAATTAAATACAATATGTTTTCTTTCACTTTTTTTTAGAAGAAAACTATTATTGTTTTAAATTATTTACGAGTAAAAAACATAAACATTTTAATTAATTTATTTAAATTATACACAATAAACATACTTAACAACAACTAAAATTATTGAGTGCGAGTAGTGAACAAATTTTTGAAAATCATTTAATAAGTTTTGTAATTTTATGTTATTTACCGCACAACGATCGCGTCTGTACTAGAAGGGCTTTAGTTTGCCGTTTTGCAAACCTAAAACAAAATAAATGACGATGACGATGATGATGTGCACAATAAAACACATTGTGTGTTATTCTAAATATATATGCGAAAATAGCAACAACAATTACTGTAAATACAACAAAAATTACTACAACAACATAATGTATGAATGAGTACAAATGACGGTCTTACGTCATCAACTGCTAATGCATAATATTCTTTTGTTGGATTCTTTTCCTTTTTCTTTTTTTTTCTTCTTGTTTTTATTCAATTATGGGCTTGCCAATAGGGAAGTTAATGGGGGAAATAGTTTTTCTTTTATTTTCATAAAAGAATCAGGGTATTAGATACTAGTGAGTTGCCAAAAGAGTTGACATAAGAAATTTGTAATTCGGATATTTTCTAAAAATCTTAATATTTGTATTATAAGGTTCAAAAATATATCACATGGGTAAAATTCTTACAGTTGGGAACAAAAGCATTGTGTCGAGTATTATTATTATTATTATTATTATTATTATTATTATTATTATTATTATTATTATTATTATTATTATTATTGTTAAAATTTTCTTGAGTATTTGTTTTAGTTAAGAAACAATAAAAGAGTTAATGTCAAATGATGCGAGTAATTGAATATAATAAAAAAAAATCATACAGTAGAGGTGTAAAAACCATAGCTGTTAGTACCTAATTCTATTCAATATTTAAATCAATAGATGTATTATGTTCTTAAATACATAAAAATGCAGTAGACTCGCGAAAGACCAAGCACAAAATTCACGTTTTCATGGATCTACACGTTTTTCGATTTATATACAATAAAAATATTGAAACTTTTTGATAATTTAACGAACAAAAACAGGTATAATATTCTTCTTAGGATTAGAAAATAAAAATATTTTATTCTTAATCGATTTTTTTCCTATGTTAAAACAACAAAACTAAAAAAAAATTGTTCCCGTTTTTTATGTTTATTATTCTTGTTAAATTTCTGAAGTCTGTTCACGTTTTGGAGTGTTCAAATTCTCGCGAGGGCACTTGATTATTTTAAACAAAAAACCCAATAATTGGTAAAACGGGGACAAAAATAAAATGTATCATGAGTAAACTTTTTTTAGATATCTGTAGGAATAAAATCTAAATTAAATTGAACACGTTATTTAAGTTAAGAAGTTATTCTGACAATATTATGTTATAAGTTCTTCCAATATTTTTTGTAATAAATCGTATAATTAGATAAAATTCGGACTTTAAAATCAAATAGAAATTTTTATAAACCAATCTGGTAACAGATCAATCCCTCCTGTAGTGAATGACTTTTTCGCCAAAATAATACCTATCCTAGCATTAAGTATTAAGGTCTTAAAGGGATCACCGCAATAGACTTATTCAATTATATATCCGCTAGATACAATAGTTTCCAAATAAAATAAATTTTTTCGAAACTACATAATTATCTGATATAAATTCTGTTATCGTATGACCCGTTAAAAATAATAAAAGTTGATTATTTCTCTTCAAAAAAAAAAAAAAAAAAAAAAAAACCAAAACAGCTTTCAATAAGAAATATTGAAATTTGCATCTTATGTTTAATAAATCCGCGTTAGTGTATTCGTCAGCAGATTTGTTCTCAAAAATATCCTAGTATTCAACTTGTTGATTATATACAGTTAACTTATATAAAAATTNNNTATTATATATATTAAACACCTCGATTTAATTACATACGAATTTAAGGTCTGAAAGCCTTAATAATTTTCCCTCTCGTACAGCAGAATCCACTTATATAAAATGATTTCAAATCGGTTGAAAATATCGAAACAGAATCATTTTAATTAAATTATACTGCACTTCTTCTAATAATTTCAAAATCAGAACAGTAGTTTGAAAACTATAGATTTATTTTCATTCCATTTCTTTTCTATTATGGAATACTGTATATTTATTGTATTTTGTCACTAATTTATAAAATTATTATTGTTTTCATTAGAACCCAATACTACAAAATAAACCGCCTTTAGTCTTCCTTGATAAAGACATACTTCCTCAGTCGTTGGATATCTTGCAGGATCTCAATGTTCGCAGTAATCCGGAAGGGATCCCTCACAAAGTCAAAAACTCATATTCATATATATTTTTAAACTTTTTTGTGAAATAGAAATCCGAAGCTTTTCAATCTTAAAATATTAAAATCACAATTTATTATATATTTGCATCTAAAAATCTTAAAAATATACAATAATTTTAAAATTTAAAATTTGTGTTTAAATATAATCAAATTTAATTTTCCCAAATTTAAAGAAAATACTTAAACATTTCATATTTTTTTATTTCGGNCACAGAAAAGTATGCACCAAATAAAACCAAAAAAAAAANATATTTATCCTTAAATACAAGAACATTAGACGACAATATTCAATATTAGTATTTGTTAAAAATTTTAACATAAAAATATTTACTTTTGAAAAATCTTAATACTAAATATCATCATCTGAAAGTACTATTAAGTGATTTTAAAGAAATTTTAAAAAAAATCTACTTTTGAAAATTAATTTTATAATTAAAAATTTATTTAAAATATAGACAAATTATTGAAAACTATTATATAATACATTCAGAAAAATCTATCGTTATTGAAAATATACCTAATCGCATCTTGTGGCAGAGTGAAATTAAAAGTATCTTTATAAATGAATATAACTGTCGATGAAGTCAGATTTCTGAGTAGGGGCACTCATAAATAAGTAAAAGAGAACATGATTTGCGAAAAAAAACATAAAATATAAACAAACAATTACTACAAAAATTAATAAAGTGTTTGAACAATGTTTTCAAATTAAATAAAAAAAAATACTTATACTCGAGAGTATTCAAATGCATAATTTGATTATCTAACGAAGATCAAAACCACTTTAATTACTCTAATTGTTCAAATACAACTTAAAAAAAACTTCAATATAATTCTGGGAATATTAAATATTTTAATAAAAACAAAATCATTTGCATCTAAACGTGATTCTTTTTACTTGTAGCACTAAAAACGAGTGAATCATTTAACACATTTAATAAAACATTTTGCGCATTTTAATAGGAACGATTTGTAGTTGGTTACTTAAAAAAAATAAATATAAAATTAGCTTGAAAAAAAAATCTCAGTAAAAAATTATTTTTAAATCAAAAAATTTTCAAACAACAGGTTTTTTAAAGGCACCTGCATTGCAAAATTTAAATTAATAAATTTAATTTTTTATATTGAAATTGCTAAAACAAAATAAAAAAAAAACTTGTATTTTAATATGCGGTTTAATAAATAACAAAAGTTATTTTTATAAAAAGTTACACTTAAATAAATATTTTAGATTTATTTTTATGCCCAGAATCATTTAATTGATATTTTTATTTTTATAAAAAATATTGCATTTTAAATTTATCATCATTCTATTTTTTTTTTTTTTTAATGTTTTTAATAAAACATTGAATGAATTGTTTGTTGTTGTTATGAATGGATCGATCGATCTATTTAATTAACCCTATGTATTCCATGGGAAATTGATTGTGATAAATGTTAGCAATCTGTTCTTGTTTCTTTTTTTTATATTTTATTTTATTTTTTTTATGAACATGGGAAAAACAACTAAAATAGTTAATGAAGATACAATAGATAAATTTCTTAAACTGTAACAGATGTCTTAATAAAAACATTTATTGCGAATTTGTTTGTAATGTAATATTGGACATAGATAAGAATATTTAAGACTTGATTAATCTTAGTCAACGATAATGATGACATAATTTTAATTTCTTAAGAAATGTTTTACAATAAAGAGCATTCATAAACAAATGCAAATATAGAGTTGTAACAAAAATAAAATAAATTAAATTAAATTTGAAGTGATAAAAAATATAAATGAAAATAATAATGATTATAAAATAAAATTTAAAATTTAAACTAACCATTCTATTGTGTTTCAAGAAAACTGCTAAATTTTAGTGTTTAATATGGGCACATTGCACAAATATTTGTCAAAAACAAGTATTGATTGAAAATTCATTATTTTTATATCAAATCAAAGAATAGTTTATAAACCCACAATGTTTAATAGAATGTCATATAGATTTTTTAAATATTTTCATATTACCTTTATTTCCTTAAATATTTGAATAATGTGAATATACCTGTAGTTTAGTTATTTTCATTCATTAACATTATTATTGTTAATTGCAGTTTAAAACAAGTACCTTTTTTTTAATTAGCTTTCCAGTCAACAATAATATATTTGCTCACATCTAATAATAACTAAGAATAAAGTGACTGATAATACAGCAAACTGTAGACAAAAATATAAAATCTATTTAAAAACTGTTTTTTTTTAATTTTAAATTATAAATTCTTTGCTTTCTTTTTTAAGATGCCCACCTACCTCGCTCCCTCACACTTTTAAAACAGTATGACGTTTAATGTTTTGCTAATTATATATTTATTTACTTTTTTTAGCAAAGTACAATTTAAAAATGATCATATTCGATTGATAATTTAGAAAACCTTGAAAATATTTTTATCAAATACTTAATAGGTGAAGAGAGTACTTTTAAAATAAGTTGCTAGTTTTTCATACAAGTTTAGTTAATATGACTGCATATAGAAAAAAGATTGAAAAATAATAATAATAATAATCTAAGATATAAGAATATCGAAATATTTGTTTTATTGAACCGATGTGGTCCAATTCAAATTGTAAAAACTTCCGATTAATAAAAAATATATTTATATACATTATTATTATCAATAGATAATAGATTTTTATGCAGATCCTTAAATAGAAAACAGAATTCTCCATATTCCTCCGTTTGTGGAAATCAATTCATCTAAGTACTCGTGGATTTTCTATATTATAATTAACCAGTAAATGGTTGAATTATGAATATTATCAATATTTTTAGAAAATTATCCCTATAGAAAGTTATAGATAATATATTATTCGGAAATATTTTACCCCCGTCAAATGCAGTAACACGTATACTCGCTTCGATGTGGCAAACCAATTGTTTTAATTGTATTAAAGTTTTAAAGAAATTGTGTAACTTATCAATATGGAATCGTATTATTTTTAGTCGTAGATTTTAACAGATCAACTTTCAATACTTAAAATAACAAACGATTTAATTAAAAATATTTAATACGATATATAGGAACACTTAACATTTTAAAATAACTCCATATTAAATACCTAAAGAGGACTGTTAATCTTTTTGGGCATATTATAACAAAAAAAGAAAAATCGTAAAATTCTCTAAATGACCAGGTAAACGAAGAATATGCTCATTTATATATGTGTATTACAAAATGAATCTGTGTTTGTTTAGGCTTTATAGACCGGTTAGGCTGGACCGGTTTTCTTAAAATTTTTTCAGTATCATACTGTAATAACCGCAAAATTAAATAGGCTACTTCAATTTTTGATAGGATAGTAAATATTTATTAAAATTCAATTTACTTTTTTACTTTTCTTTTATTTCCTTTAAAATTACATAAAAACATAAGGTGTACCTATTATGTTATATTATGTTAGGAGACATTTTGTTTCAAATGCCAAAATAATATTTTATGTCATATAAAAGCACACCTTGTGAATCCCCTAATTAATTCTCGTGAATTTTAAAACATAGTATTTTAGTTTTGGTGCATACTTTTTTTATAGAAATTCAAGATAAAATTGAGGATTTAGTTTTNNTGTGGGCAAATTTTTTAATATAAAATATTAACATTTGACTGAGACTTAAACAAATATGTACCGTTGAAAAACCTATTCTTTTACTACGAAATAAAGCTTTAAAAGAAAAAAATCCACAAATGAAAAAATAGATGAAAATTATTAAAAAACAAGTTTTTTTTTAATTTAATGAAAAATTTTTGAAATTTCTTAAAGTACACAACTATTTTCCGAGAGATTTTTCACCGAGGCAAAGTGTTTTTAAATGCAAATAGACAAAACTATTATAAATAGTAATTTGAAACAAATTGATTAGAATTTGAAGTAAATGATTCATTTGTATATATAAATGTATGAAGATATATCTAATATGCTACTCGAACATTGTTCTCATCAAACAAATGTTTGCATTGATGTTGAATTTTTTATTTGTTATCAAATCGATACTTCTTGACAAGTATAATTATAAATAAAATGACATTTTTTTTTCTATATCTATCATCGAATACTAGAATGATCAACAGTAAATATAAAAAAAAACAAAATTTATTAGAATGTATATTTAAACTAAGGAAAGACAATATTTATAACTTCCTTTATTAAAATATTTAAAGTGTGTTGGCATTTTTGGACATATGTACATATATATTCTACAAATAAAGTCAAATTAAATTAATAACACTAAGAAGATCGAAAACTAATTTGTTTTTGTTTTTATTTAAAATTATAGTTAATTACGACATGTCTACATATCATACGTGAGAGAGTTTTAATTGATTAAATAAAACACATACATATAATAAATATTTAATAGATTGTATAGAGGACTGATAAATAGAAAATTCAAGATAAATATGTATTTCAATATTTCTTTGCAATGTTCCACGTATCAAAAAAATATATATATTTATATATGTATATGAAGAATTAAATTTTGAATGCCCTTAAATCGTTTTTCGGCTTTAGAAAAAATCGTAAATTATATATGTTTTTTGTTTACTCGTTGTTGATTTGATAATTGAACAAACATTTTGATTTTCTTGTTAAATTAAAATTTTCTATTATTATTTTTTATTAAAAAAAAGTAACACAACTTTAAATATATTTCAATATATTTATTTAGAATGTTAATATTCACCGTTTTTAAATAAATATTTTCATACCACTTTTTTTTATATTTAATTATGGGTATTTACCTTTTATGGATTTTATGGATTATTTGTTAATTTTTTTGTATATACATATACTATATTTTTTTTATTTATTTTTATTTTTTTGTATTAATTCTATTTTTATAACAGATTCAATGATTTCACTTTATTTATTAACTTTTATTTTCAATATAAGTAATTTTTAAATCAACTCTTTTATTGAAACTTTTTATTATTATTATTTTTTTTTTTTTTTATAAAATTCTTTTTGTAGAAACGATTATTTTATTATATTTTAAACCACCACTTTGAAATATATTTAACCTATAGAATGGACAACTGTAGTAGAATCATTTAATTTTTTTTTTTTTTATAATTTCATTATTTTTTCATTTTTTGTGTGTTTTTTTTAAAGAGACATTCGCAACTCAAGTGTTTTTTTCGTACGTAGAACAACATGAATGATAACGTCAAAACGATATTGTTAAGAGTTTGAGTATAAAGTTGTTTTAACAATTCTTTTTTTTATTTACTTGCGCACACTCGGGAATATTTACAACGATCGCGTTTAGCCCCTCTGCCGCCATTTAACAAACTGTAGCTTTTTTTAAAAAACATTTCAATACTTCGAAATACTTTGATTTAAAAATCTCTTTATTTTGTTTATTATTTTTCTGTGCTTTTTTTAAGCCGAAAAAAAAAAAATTACCAAACAAACAACAACTTCTCATTTTGTTTTTATTTTTCTGTTTTTTTGTATTTTGTTTAAACATTTACAGGTGGCAAAATTAACATTTGACTGGCGCGTAAGTACGTTCTCAACTCGCACGCTGCTGTCTAACAATTTTACTCCACACTACACAAACAGAATATCTAACTCATACACAGGCCCAGCAAAAAAAAAACAGAACAGAACAGAACCAGCTCCCAAAATGTGTGTTTGAGTTTATGACTTCCTGCTCCTCTTTAGCTAATTATTGCTATTTGGTTTGTTGGACAAGGGCTGGTTAATGGTATTGGTAATAAAAGAGCAAGGAGGGGAGATTTATTGTAATACATTTTGTATAGAAGTGTTGTTGGTGTTTTTATATATATTTTTTTTGTTGTTATTTTGTAGTGGTTCGCAAAGATACGTTAATTATATTTAGAAACACTTTTTTTAACACAAACACTACATAGAAACGTTAGAAACCCAAACTAATTGAATTGCTAAAAAACTGAAATTTAATGGACAAAATGGGGCACTGAGGTAAATAATGCTAGTTGTTTTGGATGATTTTCTTGTACAAGATTTTACATATGATTTTAAAATTTGTTGAACTCTTTTAATTATGATTCATTTAATTCTAGTTCAGTTTCTTTTAGCAATTCTATTCAATTCTAGTTCACTTTTATCAGTTCTACTTCTACTTCAGTCATAGTTTAGTTGAGTTCTATGTAGTTCAGTTTAAGTTCTACTTCAGTTTCGAAATTTTAGTTTAGAATTTGATCAGTTTCAGTTGAATATTAGTTTTACTTTATTTCAAGTTTAGTTTAGTTCTAGTTCAATTCTGATTTAGTTCTAGTACAGTTATATTTCAGTTCTAGCTTAGATCTAGTTCAGTTCTAGCTCACTTTTAATCAAAATTTTTTTATTTATTTTTTCAATATAATTTAAGAATATTGTTCATTATTTAGTCGGTTTATATCAACAATATTTTTACTTGATTTTTTTTACTTTTGATTTTATTTTCATTTTATACTGTTTTTCTAGCGCTCATTGCTTAAACATTAGAATACATATTTAAATATATGCAAAATAAAAAAAAAAAAAACAAAGAAAGAAAAATATATAATTTGAAAAGACAGACCGACCACCATTAATGAGGTATTTTTTTACTCGTACTTTCAATATATTTTTTGGGCATCAGTATTTTTTTTTTTTGGCTAGAAAAATTTTGTTTAGAGATGATGGTGAATCATTCTGTATTCTGTTGATAATAGTAAATGCGTAAACATATATTATAAACATGAAGTACATAAGTATATGAATATAAATAAAATAAAATACAAAGAATTATTTCTTAATGTTCCATGTGAATTACCAAATTGTGTATATCTTTGTAACCACAATATAATCGAAAATTTCATTAATGATTTCTTATTATTATTGGGAAACAACAAAGAAAATTGAAGTTCGCAAGTAAAACCACAAATACAATTTAATTATATTAAATACATATTTACAAACATATTTAGATAAAAAATGTAAGTGTGTGTGTGTGTAGTTTTTACCTAAAAGTTCATTGACTGACCAGTAAAACCTTTGGAAGACAGACACATTAAATATGGTGCGGGCTTTTAATTTCTTTGGAATACTAAATGTATTAAAAATGGCTCATGACTTTTGACCAATAAACGAAATTTGCTTAAAAGTGCTTTTATATACCCACATTATTTTGTTCTACAAATGAAATAATGAATTTAATTTAGCAACTAATAATAAGGGGTTTCGCGAAAAAGATTTGTTTCTAAAATTTTAAATTTAATGAAAACTAGAACTTATCTATAGAACTGTACCAGAACTAGAACTATACTAAAACTGAATTATTTATTTATCGAATAATAACAATACAATAACAAATTATATTCTAATTCTAACCAAGTGAAGTGAGGAAGACTATTACTCGTTGTAGAAAAACAGACCAGAGTCTCTGGTGGAAATCGAATCAACAAAAAAAAAAAAAACTACAACTAATTATATACTGAAGTAGTAATAAAGTGAAACTGTACTAGAACTGAACTGAAACTGTGATAGAAACTAAAGATTTTGCAGGAGAACCAAAAAAATCTTTATAATAAAATAGATGTTCAATTTATTTATTCTAAAGTCGCAATAGCAAGCGTTTCCCTATATAGATTTAATGGAAATTTTTATCTTTTTACCAATTGATTGTTAAATATTTGGTGATTGATTTATGAAATATAAATTTTAAACAAAAATTAAAATGTATACTAAAATTCATTTTAGAGCAATAAGCTAAAAGAATTTTAACCTCTGCTCTTTTAAAAAAAAAAATAGCTACTTTTTGTTTAGCATTTTTTTTTTTTTTAACTAAATAATATATACTTCATATAATTTTTAAAATTTACCTTGAATACTCAATTTCTTAATAAGTACATTTCTCATTCTCTCTCATCTATTGTCTGAAATGTTGTTTATTTACTTAAGTAAGTCCACAAAATTCAATACAAAGTGTTAAAAAAATGTAAAGTACATACAAGTTGCTTAATACTCTATAGAGAATTTAAATGTATACTCGGCATGTCAATTTGTTTGTTAAACAAATATTTTAATGACTTTTATGCGACCTTTGCAAAAGACTAAATACATTTAGCTAATATTTTTTTTTGCAATATGTTTTTGTTTTATACAAAATACGTGACTTTTTTAAAAAAGGTACATAAAGTCAAATATCTTAAACCTTGTCTAATGAATTTGTGCTATGAGATAATTAAAGTAATTGTTTAATTTAATCAAGAAGCCACAATTAAAACAACTGTTTGGAAAAAAAATCCATTTAATTAAAGTCTATAGTGTGTTTCAAATTCGTTGTAATATTTTTCTGTAAATGATATAATTTTTCCACTTTGAAAATTCACATGATTACATGTGTAACTATACCAAAGAATTTCAAACATTTATAAAGTGTGTTAATGTCTTTTGTACGAATAATTTATAAATAAAAAATTTAAATAAAATATAAAAATTATAAAATATCAGTATACAAGTAGAATATTTCCACTTCACTAGTCTTTAATTATTTCTTTACTAGATTTCCCATAATATCATTTGAAATTCCTTCAAAAATAAACAAACCCTGAAATCTATAGAAAACAATAACAATTTAAAGTGTTAAATATTTTCTTAGTTAAAGAAAACATTTAAATAACTTTATTTAAAATATTATACTGATTTCAATACAGTTTGCCTTCAAAAAAATATAAATTTAAATCAAGTAATGACAACTTATTACTATTTTTATTATTTGGTATTGAAAGTGTTTGCACAACTGCTAACTAACCCCAATAACAATGTCATTGCAGTAATCAAAACAAAAAATTAAATGTAACAATCACTTTTGTTTACCATTCAAATGACACATTAACCAAAGTAGAAAATAAATTTAATTAAAATTAAAATTATTTTTGAATAAACATTTAATTGTATAGCAACTATTTTAGTTTATGCGCTAAAATAAACGTTTAAGAGTTATTAAAGGAACTAATTTTCCTTAATGCAATTTAGATTAGAAATTGTTTTGCACCTAAACATAATCGTGCAAAATGATTACACAAAATAATCAATTTGGCTTTATTGTCATAATAAAAAGTTAATCTAATCATTAATATAAATATCTATAGTTTGAGAAAACAAAACATTTTGATAATTCCCAGCTGGAAAATATGTTAGTGCTTCCCCCCAACAGACCTTTTTAAATGCCTGCGAACAAATTTTAAACACATTCCTTTGTGCCTTCCGTAATAATTACTTAAATAATGCCTCGACTACCTTTAAAAAAATCCCGTACTAATTCTTGCTTCCATTTCATTTGATTCAAAGTAGAAGAAAAAATTGCAATTACGAGACTTACAAGGCTCAAACTCATTTAGTCTTGTTTAAAGTGTCGATAAAAAAGAAAGTCCTCATGTCTTTTTTTAAATATATTTCATACTCTTTTTTTTTAATAGCATTCAAAATATAAAAGAGAACATTTATTTAAGAGTCCTTGACATTTCGCTTCTTTTTGGAAAAGTGAAATGTCAAGGCCTTGCCTCCAATGACACGCCGTGTAAAAAAGAAATAGTGTTGCAATGCGAGTGTTAGGCCTTGTAGATCCTAAATAAGGCATTTTATAATTTATCTTCAGCCCTTCTATTTCCGACTGGGTTCTAACAGCATAACGTTAACCAAAATGCAGACAGCCCTAATTTATAAGTCGAACATTTAGAGAAAAATGAAAAAGATATGACGATGTAAATATTCTTATGCTTATTTATTACTAAGAAAATTAAAACTTTACGAACGTTTTGAATATTTAAATAGAGTAGTAAGTAGTAAGCACGTGTTGAAAATTTTTGATATTCTGTAGAACTGTAGAACTTAACTTAAATTGAATCAGAAAGAAATTAAAACTGAATAAGAACTAATCTAAAACTGAACTTGAATCGATTTACACATAAAAAGTATAAATGAACAGAAACTAAACTAAAATTAGCTAAAACTGAACCAAAAATTGGCTCGAACTGAACTAAAACTGAATGAGAACAAAACTATATATTAAAAATAACTAAACTGAAAATAATCTAGAATTGAATTAGAACTGATCTAGAATTTAATTAGATTTGACCTAGAGTTTATATAGTATAATCCCAATTGAATATATGATTTTTATATCATTGATATTATAAAAAGAATAGAATAAAATACTGTATTGATAATACGCTAAGAGTTGTTTGCAGTGCTCGATATTGATTACTTCGTAGTAAAAACTCTTCTACATATGCATTAGATTAAAGTTATGAATTCAATATTATTAATACTGTTAGTGATTAATAATATTGAATTAAAAATTTAAAGTTTTAAAATGCAATGTCAGTTTTTTTTTTTAATTTTTTCATAGAATTTTAATTATTATAATTAATATGGAAATTATTTACATAGATAATATATAATATTATATAAAATTATTAACTTAAATATGTTTTGTTAAATGTGAACTGTGAAACTGAACCTTAAGATGACGTTTTCTGTTGAAAATCTAAGCAAAAGCTTGATTTACCAATTATCAACATATAAATAAAAATAAATTAGTAGATAGAAAATAATAATAATAGAAAATTAGCAAAAGAAATAGAAAGAGAAACTTTTTTTTTTTTTTTTAGCGAATAATAATAAATTGTGTGCGATTACGAATATAATAAAAATGAAAAGTGTTTTTTTTTTTTTTTGGAAAAAAGTAATTATTAATTTATAAATTTTGATAAACTTAGTTCATTAACATTCTTATCGTCAAATGTAACCAAAAATTTACCGTCTTTATCAAAAAAGTATAAATTAACAAAAAGAAAATAAAAATAATAGAACTAAAAATTAAACAAATTCATATAGACAATACCGTTAGAATTAGAAATTTGTTTCAGAAGAGATACTAAACTAAATAAAATGGGTCATTTGCTTTGCTCATTTTGATTTTATAATAATATACTTATGAATATATATATAAATTTATAATATGTATTTGAAATATTAGAGCATTTCTAATATTAAATTACTCTCACTAAAATAAAAACAAAAAAGCAGCGACAGACCGCCGACGACCTTCGTTGGTATTAAAAATAAGACAACAACAAATTACATTTAACTAAGAGTAGAGTATAAAATATTATCAGTTTCTCAAAAACAAACAAACAAACAACAAAAATAATCATCAGTCTTCTAACTCTTCTAAAGCTTATTTAGAATGAATTATTATTATCTATCACAATCGAATTTGTTTTTGTTTTCAATACATGTTCGATCTTTTTTTTTTTTTTGTATTTTCTACTATCATGTCAATAAATTCAATTTCATTATTCACTAATATTTTTGTTTTTGTTGTTTTAATGTTTCATTCCAATGTTTTTGTTTTTGTTTTTTTTTTCTATTTCTATTTAAGAATCTGTAGTTCAAACTCACGTCACATTTGTTTCATTAGCTGCAGAATGTACCTTCTCGTAGGTTCATTATATTTCGATTCTTATTTTAATTGAATTTTTTGTTTTAACTCAACTCAACTTAACTTATCGGAATTCGTAAAGTAACTGAATATTATTGGTTGGTAGATAGGTATGTCATGAAATAGAAAGAATAATTATTCTACACATACGGACGGACGGAGTTATACACTCAAATACATTTAGAAATACGTCAGAGTACTCGTTTATATTTTTATGCATAAATAAATACTATTTTTTTTTCTTGTTTAATTTGTTACTTATTATTCCGATTTGTATTGTTGTTGCTGGAGCTGGTGCTGCTGGTGCTGCTGCTGCTGCTTTTGCCGCTGTTAAGCGGTGATTGCTCGCTAGTGAGAGTTAAAATTAAAATAGTGTTATCAATTTGGCGTTTGGAGAAAATAGTTTTATAAGAAAAAGCGAATAAAAATGTGAATCAGGCAAACTTTTGTAGTGATTCGCTTACAACTATGAAAGAATATAGAATTGAAAAATAAATATTTTCGATTCAAGGTATAAGTTTGAGTGCAAATGTCGCTCTTTCAGGTGTTCGGATTTCGTGATTAAAAAAGTTATAGAAATAATTGTTATCTTTAATAAATCGTTTAATTGGTTATATTTTCTGTGTAGTATCTTAAAAAAAGAAGTTTTATATCAATTAAAACTACAAAAATTTGTTGTATTAACTTATTCAATAGTATCAGTTGAGTTATCACATTAAAAAAAATCATTTATCAGCTTTCAATTATTTATATAATTGTATTAATTAATTATTCGTTAACTGATCATCTAACTAAAAAAATTTTCAACATGTTTTTGAATTAATAAAATAATTTAATATGTATTATAATTCGCAATTGAAATTGGATTTTATATTTTTCTTTGGAAAATTTAAATATATATATTTATTTATTTATTTATTTATTTATTTATTTATTTATTTTTTAATTTTGAAAAATTAAAAACTTGTGAAATTATTTACATTTTTAATTGAATTCAATTTTTCAATTGACAACATTGTTTGTTAATTATTTAACTTTGGGTCAGTCGGTAGGCACGAACCGCAAATCCTATGGCTTTTGTTGCTATTGTTGTTGTTGTTGCTGTTGTTACTCTGAGGCTGCTGTTATTTTTCCCCCATTTCATTGTCAATGATAATTTGTTTAGAGTACCAACAAATAACAACAATACATTTCGTTACTTGCGAGAAGTATGTATCTTCCACTAAAAAATACCATTACACTAATACATACAACTATTACGGTGCTAGCTGTAACTACAATAATTTCAGTTTACTCTGCTCATTTAAATGCAAAGCACTCGTTCTGTCTCAATGGTCACATACCGTCGTCAACATATCGAGGCAGACAGACATTCACCAACAATTTTGCTCATACAAGTGTTCAGACTCATTTATTGCGGCAACAAATATAGGGATTGACTAAATAACTGACGGGACTGACATTCGAATTACTTGATAGAGGAGGGAATGTTTTTTTTTATTTTTTTATTTGTAGTTGTTGTATGTATTGTTGACAAATTGGGGTGGGTGTTCATTTATTTCTTATTGCATTGATCGTATAAAGTTTGAATGTGTGTAAAATTGTTTACTATTTATTAAATGTTAACGAAATTAAAACCTAAATACATATAAAATTAATTATAAAGCGCTGTTGAAAAAAAGGGGTAAAGATTTTTTAAAATTTACATTATATGTAAAAATATTATCTTTTAAAAATATTTTTGTAAAAGATAATGTTATTCAAATTTAGATTTTTATTGTTACAATTTTAAATTTTATTTAGTTAAAACAAATATAGTTATTTGTATAGAAATATTGATTAGTCTTCTTTTTTGATTTTAGAATATCATACGCCTCTGTTTAAATTTGAATAAAACTTAAAACACTTTTTATTATAAAATGAGCAAATTTATGTAAAATTTATATTAAATCAATGTTAAAACCATTATAACATTTGGTCACTTAAACTAAAAAACCAAAATCAAATACAAAACATAATTTTGAAACATAAAAATAAATTCAAGCAAGATTTTTTTTTTTGGTAATTTTATAACACTTACCTTCATTTTCTTCAATTCTGAGTTCCACATCTTTATAATCCTTTATATTCCATTTAGTATCTTTAGATAATTCATCTAAAGAATCCTTTGTTAAATTACTAAAATGAATTTAAAAATATTTGTTTAATAACAAACACATGAATTCCCGCGATTTCTGCTTTAAAAAAAATTAACCTGCTTAAAGCTAATATTATAGGTTTTCTTTGTTTTATTAAATCCTTCAATCCATCCTGATCCAATGATGTTCTATCTTTAAGGAAATCTGTAGAATCTTTTGCTTTTGTTCTTCTTCTAGTTAAGCTACAAAACTTTAACATTTTCTGAAGGTTGTTTTTTTTTTTTTTTGAAAAAAATAAATAAACGTCTGGTTTGATGTTAAGTTGCAAGAAAACTAAACCAGAATAATGTGTTTAATTAGGAGGCGTATTTCTAAAAGATTTTTTTCGATTGCTAACATCATAACAATATGTGGTAATGTCAAATTTTAAAGAGATATTCTTTATCTATTTTATGATTTTTTAATGAGTTTGGTTTTAAAACTTTACATTTCTTAATAGTTTTGAAATGTTTCTAAAGCAAAATTGAAATTTTTAACAGTAAATTAAAGACAAATTTCAAGATTTCATAATTTGTATTTAGTAAATGATGGAATATACATAGAAAATTGCACTATACTACATTCGTTCGTTTGTGTGCCTAAAGAATAAGGCTACAGGTTCGAATTTTTTATTTTTTCTCTTATTTTATTTTTTCAACAGTTAAGCAGTTCATAAAATTATGTAGGCGTGACTCTCAGAAAATTTAAATTTATCCCCAGTTTTTATAAGACAAACGAAAAAATTGACTTGTCAAAATGTATGGAAAACAACAAATACATTTGAAATATATTTGTTGTTTTCCATATATTTTGACAAGACAAATTTTCCGTTTGTTTTATAAAAACAAAGGATTAATTTTTTGCCATTTTTATTAAACGAAATTAGATATATTAAATAATTGTTCTCAATCAATATATAACGTTTAATCTAAAACACTAGAGCCAATTAAAACTCTATGTTCACGTATGTATATCTGTGTAGTATTTTTGACAAGAAAACAATGCCACTTTTAAATAAAAAAGAAATTCTTATGAAAACATTACCGTAAGATATTTCATGAAGATAATTTCAAAGAAGAAAGTATGTCTTATTTTTTAACAGGTTATACTGGAACCTGTTAGAATTTGGTATATTTTTAATTAAAATTTGGAATTTAACAAATATATTATTAAATTCCTAAGCTGAGATTAACAAACAAAAAGAAGTTACTGAAACCTGTGTGGACTTTAGGGTAAAAAAGGAAAGCTCCTGAGTAATATGTTGAATCATTTTCCAACGTTAAGCACTGCTATATTTATATTAATTGAAAGTCACGGATCTAGAACACAAAAGTGTTGATTTTTTTTCTGAACTAGGTATCAAATAGTTCGTCATTTTGGATCAATTACAATCAAATATTTTAAATACAAATTTTTGATAAAAGTAACTATATATTGGATACAAATTTCATTGTAATAGCCGTTTTGGTATTAAAGATTAATTTCCACGATATTTTGATCATCTCATTAAGTTTCTAAAATATTTTCCTAGTTTCAAGAAGTTCAGTATCATACTTTAAATCAAAGTCATACATAATTAAAAATCATAATTGGAGATTGGTTAAAAAAATAAAACGATAATAAAATTTTATTCACTCTTACAAATCATTCTTACAAATCTATTAATTCGATGGGCAGACACCTTTGAGATTCAAAAAAATATGTAAACACACATCGTCTACTCGATCCCATATAAGAGAACCATATTTTCTTGCCGTATAATCCAATGTTAAAATAGCTTTACAGTTAATGCATTTATCGCGATAGTGAAACAGTAAACCCACTGTAGGATGTAATACATGATCCGCATAACCGGGAGCAGTACGCCAAACCTGATGATTTCCCATTTCTACAATAGCACGAGTATTTACTATACATTTGCTGCGTGTATAGGCCGGTAGAATCTCTAGATTTCTTCTAATCTTCGTTTGTGTATATAAAGCACGATTTATAGCTCTCTCGGGTACACTGAACTTATCATCACTATCTTTTTTAAAGAAAAATACATTACGAAATACAAAAGCTGATGTTAGGCCCTCATCACATTGCGATAGGAAGTGAAAGAGAGAATTATGCTTGAGAGGCATTAGAATTTCATCGAAATCTACAATGGCAGCATAACGATAATTATCCACAACATTTGCCCGATAAACACAATCATTGTATTGGGCCACTATACCGCTATAATGTAAATCATTCAAATGATCTTTTAAATTCCAATCCAAAATATCCACCAAACCTTTGTCACGATAATAATTCAAGACACGTTGCACATCCGGAGAACAGTCCAAATTGTAAAAATAGAAATGTGTGGCACCCATTATACGATACATTTCAACAAATTCAACAATACGCAAGACATTACTGTAGTTTTGTTGTAAAGGTCCTACACAAACGGATAAAATTGGTTTCGATTGGGCAAATAATTGTTGCATATCCCGAGGATAGCTATAAGTAAAAATGTGAGACAATTATAAAAATCGGATTTTTATTAGATATTAAAATATTTACCTTATAGGTATAAAAGTGGGACTTAAATGGCTTAATTTATTAGCCATATATTGTATGGCCACAGCTTGTGGTAACTTCACCTTAAGATTAGCCTTATGTTCCTTGTACAAAGGACAAACCACTGTAAAAGCAGCATATTTTTCATCATGATGTTCACGCAAAGCTTTTACTTCTTCCGCCTTAACTTCAGTTAGAAAATAATCCTCAGACCTTTAAATAAATATTCAAGAAATTAAGTGATTTCTATTATTATTACTGTTTTCTATAAAATCCTACAAAATTTGTATGTTATTTTTAAATTAAATGAACCTTAAAATACAGCTTATATCATCGTTAAATTTCAGTGGAAGCACTGCAAATATTCTTATTGATCCGATGGCAATTAGGTTATTTTTACTAGGATTATCTGAAAGAAAAGTAACACAAATTCGATATTACGTTTAAATAATTGAACTAAATGTTTCGAAAAAAAGTAAAAAATCAGTGGATAATAAAATTAAAAGAAAAAAAAAAAAACAGTTTACGTTAAGTTAAGTAACGTTTCTTTAAATCGACGTTACATAGATATAAAAAGAAAAAAATTCAAAAGTTTCACTTATATAAATTTTTGATGAGTTGAGTGTTCATATTAATCTCATTCATACAATTTTTGTAACTTTTCTGGGTCAAAACAATTTAAAGATTATTTTAGACAAATTTTTAAATCATAACATGGAATTACCTATAATTTCAGTACGTTTATCAAAATACGCTGAATAAATTTTATGCTTCATAGAAGCATCACCTATGGGTCTCCAAGTGTTATTATAGTTCCATGTTGTGGACAAAGGTTTCATCAATTCCATAGATAATTGAGTTGTTTTAATGTCATCTCGTAGTTTTTCGTTCTATAAAAGGAAAAAGTTCTAATGTAAGTAAAAAAATAATGAAAGTAACTTACAGTCTGACAAAATGCTAAACAAATTTCCGGTTCAAAATTTGAACCGGAAATTAATGGCTTCCGACCTAAAGCTTTATAATACATACAATAATAATTCGGAAGATCTTTTTAGATCTCGTTGCGTTAGGTCTCGTTTTCTATTTAAATCATTTTCGCAATTTATAAATGTATTTTTGGATTCGATAAAGATATCGGTAAACATTATTTGTTAAAAAAGAAAAATTCGGTCGAAAAAGTTAAAAAAAGAAATAATTTTACAAGTCTAGATTTCAAATATAAATAATTTAAAAACTTTAGAACGGTAACATTTTTATATATCATATCGAAAAATTTCAGAGATCCTCTGTTTTAAGCCCCATAGCTTCACACCTGCGGGATCTGTGAGGTCTCTCGATCCTCTATGCTTTTGATATTAACTTTTATTAAAATTAAACAAATCTCTAAATATGTTAGAGGCGTATGTATGTATGATTTTTGTACTTACTGCTTCCGTTAGTAAAGAAATATAAGTCAATATTAATAAAACACTTGCTATAGCACCGGATAAACCAAAATATATATATTGTAAACGATTTGTATCTTGAACTAACATTCTAATAAATTTTATTTAACACATCACGCACATTTTAAATATTTTATAAAATAATTTAGCACATTTTTTAAATATTTCTATAAAATATGTATTTATTATGTTGCCATTTGTATTTCTTTTTTATTCTTTTTATTTTAAATTTTCTTTATGTTTCTTTAAGTATTTATTTCTTGAACGGTATTTTTTTATTCGTATCTTTTCTATTGTTCTTTATCACAAACACTAACAGGTCATCAGTCATGGTGCCACACAATGTTGCAAAATCGTATTTGAAAATAAAAAGCATTTAATTTTAGTGATGTAGAATTTTAATGGTAATTTTATACTAATCGATTGTTAAACTTTAGTTTTAAATTAAGAATTTTAATTTTTATCACGCTAATTTCACGTCGATTTTTATTTAAAAAATGATTTTTAAGCTTTTACTTTTCTTTAACTCATAAAGCTATCATTACAGTCTCTGAGTTGTCTTGGAAATTATTAACTGCTAATATATTTAAAATTTGCTAATAGAGATCCAGTAAAATCCAGTTAACAATTTCTATTGTAAACATATTGCGCGGAAAAATTTGAAATTGTTAAATTCCTTTAGATACCTTACAGATGTGGTATTTGTTGAAATACTTTTTTTTATATGAATACCAGGTTTTTGTAGTTTTACAGTCCTAATCATTATAATGAAAGTATGTAATATTACAGTGAATGGCAATAATATTGGTACATTCATATTAAAATATATTTTTTTTCGACACCTCGTGTATCAGATATTATAACTGAACAAAGTTTTATATGAGCAGAATATAGTAGAGGTCGTTAATTGGATTTTACAATTAAAAGGATAATACTTTTCAATGCATCTGGGCTATATTTTTCTCTATAGCAGTTCAAAATTTCATTGAAATCTAAGTTTCCATTTGAAAACTATACAACGCAATACTCAATAAAAGAAGATTATATCGCATGTATCGTATGTTATCGTAACTTTTAAATTAAAATGTTGCATCTTCAATAAATCTTGGATGTTTTTTTCGCTATAGAGGGTGCAAGTTTTATTGCAATAGAAGCTTTCGTTTGGAAGCTGCAGATTCATTTCATTATTTAATAAATTTATTATTTTACCGAATAATTTTCATAATCACTGTAATATAAATTGTAAAAAAAAACAATAACGCAAACACAAGTCATTGTCATAGACCACACTGTCTTTGCTATAATTACTCTCTAAGGTAATTCTATTGATTCGCCATTTGGTTCTTCTTAATAAAAAAAAAATAAATTAAAAGCTAAAATAGAAATTGCAACACGGTTATACACAACTGTTGGCCCCTCATTGCTAGAATTACAATTTATGATTTTAATTTCATCTCTCTGTAGGTCACTTAATTTATCATTTTTATAATTTGACTTTTTTTTTAGTATTATTAAAAACATATGTGGTTATATTCATTATATACATATATAGACCAATTTATACGTATATTTTTTATATACAATGTATCTTTATATATATATTTCTCTTTGTTTTGTTTTTAGCTTCTTATAAATTTGGAAAAAAAATAAAAAAAAATTTCCAAATTTTTATAACATGTGTGGCGTATTTTGGTTTGTTTTTGTTATTTTCTTTTTTGAACACAAATAATATATAAAAATATTTAATGAACCCGTTAATGTCACTTCTCACAGAATAATTTTGAACAACTAAAAAAACCAAACATTTTTAATCGAATACCATCACAGTTCCACACAACATCTGATCAGTCTTTTTGTTTATTTTTTTATTAAGTATAATTATAAATGTCTTTTATTTTTTTATACATACAGACATATATTATTCAGTTCAAACCACTCTAACATAATATATATTTTCTGTTTGTTGTCACAACAAAATTTTAATTCATATTAATGGAAATTAGCAAATGAATATCAAAAAAAAAAGTGTTTTAAAAACTACCAATTCATATAATTTTTCCAATAAACTAAACTTACTATTGATAACACAAATAAAAATCCAATAAACCATATAAGCCAAATTGCCACTATCCACATAAATATCACAACTTTTTTGGCCATTAGATAAAAACAAAATAAAATAAAACTAAATTAAATTAAATGTTTTCAGTTCGATGTCTCAATTGGTATTTACTTTCAATTGCTCAAAAATATATCATTTAGAGTATATATATACGATTATGTTAAAATACCCAAACAATTATAGCGGATGAACTATATTTACTCCAAAAAATGGAACAACTACTTTTTCTGATAAGATAACACCTATCACATATGAGTTTTAGAAATTACTCAATACATAATTGTAAAGAAGAAAATTGAGTATTTTCAATATTTAACTAGAGGTCTTATAACCAACAAAAAAAAAAAACTTACCTCCAGGTGCCTAACAATTCCTCTTACTGTGTAAAAAACAAATGTCATACCTAAAATGAACAAAACACCACAAGACAAATCCATCTCTACAAAAACTTGACATTCATTCGTTGTTTTAACAAAAACTAAAACATAAATAAGACATAAATACATAAAGTAATTCTCTTATATGTCAATATAGAAACACTTAACATTTTGATAACAGTTCCCTAACTAATTAACGAAAGATTTTTGATCAAAAAATATGAGTGATCACAGATGAAGCTTATTTTCTCATTTAAACGCTTATTTACTGAGTTATTAAAGATTTAAGATTTTTTTAAATTTCCAAATGAAAAATCGATTTTTGATCAAAAANACGAGTGATCACAGATGAAGCTTATTTTCTCATTTAAACGCTTATTTACTGAGTTATTAAAGATTTTTTAATTTTCTTTTAAAATATATATTTTTGATTAAACATATGAGTGATTACAGAAGAAGATTATTTTCTCATTTAAACGCTTAGTAACTAAGGGAAGGTACTATTTTTGATCAAAAATATTAGTTATCGATTATTGGCGAGTATTTTTTATTTAGACACTTTTTTCAGTTTTTATAAAAAAAAGATTTTTTTGTTATTAATACATATATGATATCTAAAATTAAATTCCTCGTGTTTTTAATTTAATGTTATTATATTTTTATTAATTTTTCTTAATTAAACTTACAAATGCATGTATTTATTTTAATTAAGTACATAAATATTTTAAGGCATTTTAGTTTTAATTTACTTTCGTGAACACACATTATTTGTTGTAGGCTTGAACACACTTTATCTGCTCTGTTTTTTTTCCCTATCATTTACATTCTTACAAAGGAACGTTTGAATATTATCCTCGTTTTACTTTAAGAATTTTGTCCATTGTCATCTGCTTTTTGAGTTTCTTCAACATTTTTATCCTTTTGTTGATCACTGCTGCTTGCCATTGAGTCTTTAGCATTTTCATTGGATTTAATTGGTTCCACAGCTATGAGATTGGAACCACGATCTAATAGAGCACCGTAGGCAGGGCTATAAGGGGAGAGAGTAGAGATCTTTTTTCAATAAAATTACTATTCTTAAGGTAATGAAATTGTAGTGAAATTAATAAAATAATTTCCAAGTGTATTAAACAAATTTACAACAGATTTACAAAACATTAAAGTAGTTTACAAATTTAAATGTCTTTTGGTTGATTTTTAGTAAAGTGAGAGTTGTTAAACCGTCTACAACTTACCTCTGCTGATCTCTATTCCTGTCTCTATTGTTATTGTTATTATTACTACTAGCATTACTACCACTATTACTACCTCCCCTTGAGGGTTGTTCATCTTCTCTCATGTACGACCAACCGCCCGTCGTGCCCGAACCTTTTGAACTATCATTACGATTACCATTCCAATTTGTATTATACGTCGTCTGAGAAATACCCATATTATAACGACCACTATCAATTGCGCCAGATGTCACTCTAGTCCCTTGATCCTGAGGATCATATGGACAATTAGGTTTTCTTACGCCACAAGGTGAAATGGCTGGTGAATTATAACCGGGTTCGGGTAAATAACGGCGATCTTCTTGTGGTGCTCCTTTAGCATAATAATAACCACGACCAGAACTATCATAACTAGATTGTCCACTGGTTAGAGGTTTAAAGGAGGTTTTTGGGTTTTTGAATGCGCGGTTTGGTAGATTTTTGGTAGTAGTTTGATTTTTATTTTTAAAAAATAGTAGGTGCACATATGTATGTTATTTGTTAAGTGATTTTGTAGAAGTGTTTTTAAAAAGTTGATTGTTGGTTTGATTTGTTTGTTGTTTTTGTAGTTGTTGTATAATACATGAAGTTCAAAGGTTAAAGTGTTGATTGTCATTTTTAATATGTAAGTATAAAAATAGAGTTGTAAATGTACAAAAATGATTTTTTTTAATAATTAATTAAAACAGTGAAAATTATTTAATTTTGTTATTGCATAAACTGAACATAAATTGATATATTATATATCGTATATAGTTCATTCAATTCAAGTTATAATGAACCGTTTGAGATAATATTAAAATTGATTTAAGTAACAATCAAGCGATCTGTGTTAAAGAATTTTCACTGTATTATATTCCTTATATTTATATGCATAGTATGATATAAAATATTTACAGCGACAATATTAATAAATATATACATTTTACAATTTTGTACAAAACATACATTAACGATCAAGTACATATTAACTAAAATATGCACTTTACCTGTATGTGTCATCCCATGGACGATAAGGGCGATAATCATACCTTGATGGATAACGATCATAATAGTCACGATCATAACCTGCACCATAACCAGTAGACGATCCAGCAGCACCACCATATCTTGGACGATCATAGTAACGATCTAAAAAGTTCATGTGGTATTAAGAGCATTTATAAGAATTATTGTTTAAATTGCAACAAAATACCTCTGCCATAGTAATCACTAGCACCATAATAACGATCACGATTATCATAACCATAACCTCGACTTTCACCACGATCATAAGCGGCTGGTCTTTCATAAGGGGTACGGGTGCGGGTATCATAACGATCATAAGGTGGCCGGGCACCATAACGATCATCTCTTAATAAATAGAAAAAAATTATATAAATTAGAAATATTTTAAAAATTTGTTTAAGATATTTTTTTTTGTTTATAAATACGTACCTATAACCACCATAACGATCTGCGGCTCCATATCTATCGGCACCATATCTATCAGCACCATAACGATCAGCTCCATAACGATCAGCTCCTGCTGCTCCATATCTATCATAATCAGCACCTCTATAGCCACGATCATCATAACGATCATAGCCGGAATAATACCAACTACTGGCGCGATCATCACCAGATCTGGCTGCATATCCGCCATAATAACGGCTGCGGTCATCGCCATAACGTCTTAAGAAATGAAAGTCATAAAATATAATTTAATAAAATAATAAAAAAAAAAATTGCTCACAATAACTCAAATTCAATTAATTCTACATATGTATATTAAATTTTGTACTTTAAATCTAATTATAAGTAAATTAATTTCATTTAATTTTAAAACATGTATTAGTATTAGAATTATGAAAAATTAAAGGCATTAAGAAAATATAATGTAAATCTTAATTCGTAATTTCTATCATGTTTTATTTTGATAATGTTTTATGTTTACAATTTATCAAATTTATGATTAAGCTTTTAACTGTTGCAATACAATTTAAACTCAATTTCAAAAAAAAAAAAAAAAAAAAAAAAACTATAAACTCACCTATCTTCATAGCATGTTACACATCTTGATTGTCGACTTTTGTGATAAATTGAACCCAATATACTGGAGGATACCTCCTGGCCTTTATCATCAGTTCTAGCATATGACGATTTACTGTTGCTGCTAGCAGCACTAATTACTGATTCTACCAAACAAAGTGCAAAAATCAAATATGAAATCTAAAATAAAATAAAAAATAAAACAATTAACATTATTTAGAAAGCAAATTAGATTAAAATTAAAAAAAACTATTGTTTTTAAATATTGTAAATGTTATTATTAATATAAATACAAAACTTATTATAAAACCTTTTTATAATTATGACCAATAATTATTATTTTCTATAGAAATATAACAACGAAACATAATGGTTATAATCGTAAAATTTCATCGCTATCCATAAAAAGGTTTTGTATTTTAATATTTTTACGTTTGACTTAATAAATGGGTCAATCAACATTCACCCACACACTCACACACATACGTAATTATTAAAATTTAATAAAAAAAAGTCCAAATCAAAGCTAATTTGTTGAATAGAATTTAGAATTTAAACTGAAATTATGTGGAATTTCTACAAATATTTTTTTAAAACGGTTTCTCCTAATTATGAGATTAATAATTACATTAATGATGATCATATTATAAATTGGAAAAATTTTAAGAATGATAATAAATTATAAACTTAATTTTAAAGCAAAATAAAAAAGTTTAAAAGAACTAAATGATTTCAAAAATCTTACTTAATTTAAAAATATGAATATCAAGAAATTTGTAAATTCCTTAAACCAGGTTTCGTTTAATTAAAAAATTTTATAGGAAATTAGAACAACGTTTTATTTTAAAAACTAAAAGCATATGAAAGCGCATTTGTTTTGAAAATCTAAGGATTATATAACCCCGATTTGTAAACTTTTAGAAAACTTATTTTAATATAAAAATCAAAAGATTAAAAAGAAAACTGGACAGATTTATTAAACTCTATTTATTTGGAAAGTTTAGAATTAGAATTTAAGATTTATTATGAAATTATTAATGAAAATATTTAAGACTTTACAAAAATAAGAACAAAATAAAATTATTTTCAAAGACTATTTTTTACGAACAATTAATTTTCAACAACCATATTATATAGATTATTTTGGCCCCATAATTTGTCATTAACGAAATATGATGCCATTTGTATAACGGTATTTAAACAGGAGTAATAATAATTTACTACAAAGAGAAAATTTATTGATAAAAATAAAAAGTTATCGCAAATTTCTTGTTAAAAAATTATCGAACTTTTCAAAAGCTGACCGTAATGAAAGTTATAATTAATAATTTGGAAAGAAATCGTTTCATTTGGCAACGGTGATTTGGACAAATATATATATAGAGTTAGAAAAAAATCGAGTTGATTTGAATTATTTCTATTAATAATTATACAAATTTCTATTAATAATTACACAAAAAATTATTTCTAAAAAAGTTGTTGTGCCAATTCGACTTTATATTTAGATCCATATCATGTTTAAACTTTTTTATGGTCACTGGAATAATTTTATTATTCCATGTCATAATAATAGAAATCAAGTATTGGTTTCCGAAACCAATTTTTTATTGTAATAAACATAAAATATAGTTATCACGGACGCTTATATTAATAAGAAAACCCTTCTTTAATATTTACCATACATGTGTGTATATGTATGTATTTTAAATGCTAATTTATATAAAAAAATAAATTTAGTTTAATGTTGGTAATAAAATATTTCTTTATTAAAATAGATAATTAAACAAAAAAAAAATAATAATAATAATAATAAAATTTAACACTTTTTTACGTTACGTCCTTGGTTTATAGTTCAGTGGCTTTCTATTGTAATACAAATATGAAAAATTCTAAAAAATATTTCACTTATTTAACAAAAATATATAAAAAAGAAATCAATTTAAATAAAATTATTTATTTTAATTAATATCTACATATATAAATAATAATGACATCAAATTGTTTATATTAAAAATTAAACTAAAGCATAAAGTTAAAAATAAAACTTTTTTTTTTTGAAAATAAATAAAACACATTTCAATATTGTTTGAAATCAAACACAAAAATTTTCAAGATAAATAGTTTAATATCTGACATACCACTAAGTGGCGCCAAAATCCATATAATTGTTTTGAAAAGTTAAAGAATTCAAAATGAAACACAAACATAATTTTAAATTGTTTTAAAAGAAAATATTTGGACTTTGATAATTTGTCATTTGCCACACTAGAAAACATAAAATAGACACTTGTGTCTTTTGGAAAAACAAAAAAACAGAAAATAAAATGACCTCTAAAATGCCGGCGTCATAATATTACACATACTCACATATTTAGAAACATATTAAAAATATTTCAGCCTAAAAGTCAACCACATATGATTTTTTTTATTTTTTTAATTTTTATATAAACAACATTGACATCACCTTCCTCGCGAGCTTTAAATTGGTCTGCTCTCCACGCTTTGCTAGCCAAGCATCAGGAACCACTTCCGGCTAAATACGGTTAAAGTCACCATAGATAGAACATTTATGAGTATTTTAATTTTTAGAATATTTTTTTTTTTTGGTACACATTAATTTTTTGTTAATATTAGGTGATTAATAATTTCATATTCTCAATGTGCGGTTGGTCGGTCGCCTTTTGATTTAATTATTGTAAACAAAAAAAAACAAACACTAAATACCTACAAATATGTAGAAAACACACAGATACAATTAAAGTGAACAGACTATAAATGATAATTTATTTGCTTTGAATATAAGTTTATATTTATTTATTTATAATAAAAAATAGTATCTACTTTATTATTAATTTGAATTTATAATAATTAAATCCCACCCCCTAAATCTCTTTTTAATAAAAATAATAAGAAGCATTTTTTGCCACTGTTAATTTAATGTATTTAAATTTTAAAAGCAAATAGAAATATTTAATCTTTTTATTTACATTTTACTATTAAACTATTTTTTGCATAATTAAATATTTTTATGAATGGATTAAGGTGCTGACTATTGGTATGATCTTAAAAGTGAGAACTGAATTTGCATTATCATCATTATTATGTTTAGAAATGTTAAAACAATTTATTGTACTTTAGATTATCTTTTTTAATTAAATGCAATTAAAATGTAATAATTCATAATTAATTAAGATTTTTCTACGTTTGACAGCTTCAATTAATTTTTGCCAAATTCATTAATTTTAAAATACGCCCAATACTATTTTTTTTTTTTTAATATTTTAGAAATCTGATGCTAAAAATACTTTGTAAATTAATAAACATTGCGATTCAATTAGTCAAAAATTTCTGAAGCTTTCTAGGTTACCATGACTTTTTAAATTATTAACCTTTAGGCTAAATGAATTTCAAAAATATTATCTTATGCTTCTAGCCAAACTACATATAGATTATTTTCTAAAAATGCCCTATTACAATTAATAAATATTTTAATATATATATATATATAAATATTTTTTAATATATAT
>MINK01172228.1:0-23956 GCA_001735545.1 Phormia regina
ATTTGCACAAACGCATAATACCCCAACCACCTTTGGTGGTGTAGGGTATAAAAAAACAATGTCGTTGCCGCTATGTACAATTAATTTGTCAAAAGTAGTCGGTATTTTCTTTAATATTGCCATAATTTTGAAAATGTTAATTTTAATTTACAAGGAAGTTTTTATAACGAAAAGTTTTAAAGTTCACTTTATACTTCACTTTAATTAAAGTTACCTTTTACTATTACGAACATTAATGGAAAGTTGTAATAATGGCCTTAAGTGTATTTTTTTTTTTTTTTAATTTTCCATTATATAAAAAATTGAAGTCAATATTTATAAAAATAATTAGGACCTACATTTTGCAGAACTTAAAAAAATGAATTGAAAAATGGTCTGATTTAAAAAAACTAGTTCGAAAGTTAAGAGCTTGCGATTTAATATGTAACTCCGAAAAATAACATGGCGCCTAAAAATATACTATAGCAATATTATAGGAAACTGTTTCTTATATTTACGTCAAGATTTACATACTTAGTGACTTAAAACATATGTTAGCAATATCTATAAATGCTGATCTTAAACAAAATTCATTGTAAATATGTACCCAAAATAACTTAATTACTCACCACAAAATATATATATTAACGAATTCGTTGAATTGTTGCCAACCACTGCTTTTACCACATTTTTCGCAATAACGACAATTATGAAACTGATTTTTTTTCCCGCCACGACATACACAAAATGTTAGTGTCACAAGTATTCATTGACATTTTTCTTATTAATTATAATTTTCGTAATAATAAGCTCGAAGTAAAATGTGTAAACGTTTAAAAATTTTATATTGTAACGTTATCCTTTTCAGTTTACATTTAATATTTTTAATTTTAAAAAATCACTCACAAATAACAATGTCAGAATATAAAATAACATTTACGTACAAAGTGCTACCAAGTTTTAGAATAAATTCATTGTTGTATATTTAGGGTCATGAAGTAATCCATATAAAAGCAACTGCTTTTAAACTTAACGAAAATCCACAACAGTTTTTTTCTATGCTGAATTTAATCAGAGTTGTATTTTATAAAATTTAAGTATTGCCGTATCAGAATATATAGATTTATGTATTTATGTATCTGCATTTTAAAAATGTTTCCTAATTAGATTAAATATTCTAAATACATACTTTTAAAAATATATACAATATTGCTGACATATGTTGACTGAAAAAAATTTAATACGATAATAATTTTTATTTCCACAATATAAAAATATCTTACATTTGTCTGAAAAACTTTCACATCGTAATTTACTATTGCTATTCTTGCAAGTTCAATGACTAATAGACCCTCACAGCATATTTCAAAAATTGTACTTATAATTATCAATTTAATGATTATAATAAACACTTGATTTACTGATAATCACAAGTCAAATTTTAAAGACCTCCCAAAATATTTTTTAAAAACGTAAAAAATAACAATAAAAATAACAAAATATGCAATAATTATTATATAAAAATTACTACATATATGAAAAAAATATAAATATATATAAAAATATACATTTTTTTCCCAAACTGTTTTCATAAAAAATAAAATTTGGTTCATAAATTTTATTAAATTGTTCTTTATGAAAATTTTAAGAATTTTTCAAATTTTTGCATACATTTTTATTTATATTAAGAAGATTCTAGTGCAAATGATAAATAAAAATTGTTGTAATAGAAAATAGTATCATGAAATGGCTGTTTTCCAAGAAAAATTTTTTAGGAAATGTTTAGAAATCTGCACAAATTTGGTACTATTCTAAAGCATAAACTTAATAAAAAGAGCTTCTTCTGTTAAATGGTCTCAATATGTAGCTAAATCCAGTAAATAACTAAAAATTTTTCAAAGAAAATATCAAACATTTCTTTACAAATATATAAAATAATAAATAAAATTTAAACAATTTGCTTAAGTCTTCTTGACTTCTGATTCAAGTAGAAAAAAGTTTTAATATTTAAGAAATTGTTCTTAAATATTATGAACTGATCTCAATGAAACTAAGTTTTTATATTTACTTACAATCTTTTTTCTGTGTTTGTAACATACATCAAAATATATTTATTTATACTTTTTATTTTTCATAATGGAAAATAATGGTACTCATTTATCTCTCCAACTCACTGAAAGTCGCAAATATTTATCCGATTACAAAGATTAAGGTATGAAATGAGTGCTCTTAATAATGCATTTATATATTTTTAATTGTCGGCCTTCTGGCGACTATTAAAATTGTTTAAAGCTTTATAACTTTCAAAATATTTAATTGCTCTCAAAAATTTTTACAACGTTATTTTTATCGATACAATGTCATCTATGCCAAAATTACGAAAGATTTTTGTGATCTTTTTCTCATTAAAGATTGTTTTTCGATAGAAATAAATATATATAGTTCATTGTTTTAGTACTAAAATCGGGTTTGTATTATTCTTACTTGAAAATAAATTTAAATCTATTGAGAATTGGATTTAAAATATTGATTTTCTAGTAAGAAATTATATTGATTTTTTTTATTACCTAAATGAAGCCCTTTACCATAAATCTGGCAACCTAATGAACATTAAATAACTTAACGATGTAGCTGAATAGCATAAAAATTTAACGTAAAACGGCATATTTAACGAAAATCCACCATTCTTGTCGAGTTGAGCGAACGTGAACGATTTTCGTCAACCATCTTTAAAATATACGTCTAGAGAGGAGTTGGGTGTATTAGAAGTAAAATCAAATTTTTGCTACCAGCGACAAATTAATTAAATTTAAGTAAAATGTCGATGATTTCTGCTCGTTTGGCCTCATCAGTGGCCCGTTCTTTGCCAAAAGCTGCCCAACAGGTATTAAATATAATAAAAAAAGAAAATTTATACAGAAAACTATGACATAAAAAATGTGCAAAAATTTTAATCCGAGTGTTAAGTGAAAAAATGCAGTATAAAATTAATTTATACGATTGATTATTGCAAAAAAACAAGACTACAAAAAAGTGCTTTGTGATAACAATATTAAGAACATTAATAGTTAAATAATTGCTATTTTATAAGTCTTTTCTTGAAGTAAAAAGAAATTGTTACGCAACCTTTGGTTAGGTTTTGTACTGTGTAGCAAAATGTGTGTGTACAAGATGGGGTCAAGTGAAAAAAAGTGCCGCTAGCAAAAGGAAAAACAAGAAAAATTACATAATTTTTACTATATTTTCACATCAAAGTTACATTTCTTTGTAAATTTGGCAAAGAAATGTATAAACGATTTTTTTTATATTCCGGTTACATAATATTATATAGAATTAAAAGCCCCCTTTTCAGTTTTGCGGCACTTTTTTCATTCGGCTCTCCCGGTGTCATACAAAAAAAACTACTCAGCTGTCATATAACTGGCGTCGACGACTACTTTTTCATGTATTGATTTTAGTTTTTGAGGTTAGGTTTCTCAAAAAATTAAAATATGCAATAGTTTGTGATAAAATTTTATTTAGAAAATAATTAGGATTAAAAAGATATTATTAAAATTTGTTAATTAGAATTAATCTTTTTGAAGCATTTTATTTATTATATTTTTTTAATGTTCTTATTAGTTTTGTAACGAGTACATGTGTTAGAAAGAGATGACAGTATTTTTTATAAAGTAATTTCATGTGCTGCCGTATGTTTTGTTGGTTATTTAACTGTCAAATTAGGTGGCCATAAGAAAATTTCTTACATAAGTAAAAAAAATATGATTTTTATGGAAAAACAAGAGTAAAATTTAGTAAAAATGGAAGAAAAATCAAATATTTTTGGTATATAATAGATATACTGTAAACAATTATATATTTTGGACAATCTTCAATTAAATGAATTTAGTTAATAGTTTTTAAAATTGCTTTGTAAGGTTAATATAATAGTTCCAGAAATTCTTTTTAAAGATTAAATAAAAATATTTTGAAACTAAGCTTAGCTTCGCGGAACCTAAAGTTTTTTAACTCCAATAATAGTTTATAGTTTTTGTATATTGAAAGTTTTAATAGTTTTTCTTTAAATATAAATTTTATCTTAATATTACTGAATTTCAAGATTATGAATAAAAATTAAAGTGTTAATATCTGCCTATAAGTAATCCCATAAATTTTTGTCCTTTTTATGTAAAAGAAGTATACACCTTTTGAAGGTATGACACACCAAATACTTTAAGTAAGAGGCGTGTAAGTGATCAAAAAGTAAAACCTTTCGAAAGGTTCATATTTTTGTACAAAAATTAGCTATAGTCGTAAGGAACTATTGATTATTTTGTTATACCAGGTATACAGTTTTTAATCAGGGTTTTGAGATTTCAAAGTTTTAATCTATATAAATACATAAGAACGAAAAATGGTATCATCATTTAGTTTTCAAATGAAATAAGAGTTGGGGTTATTCGTTTATTAATATAAAATAAAGCATTTACATCCCCAAAAGTCGTGAACAAAAAATTTCTAAATAAATTTAGAAATTACCGTGTTTTAGGGCTACTGTTGAAGATGCCATTTTTGAAATTGTCTTTACATTTATAAATAATTTCTTAGGATTTTCCTCAAATGATTCTTAATTGCGATTATAAGGACTATTTTGGGGATATTAAAAATGCATTATAATCTTTAAGCACTATTACAAATGTTAGATAATTATGCAATTTATAATACATATTTGGAAAAAGGTTGAATCAAGCGTTGCCATTATGTGTATGACACATTCTTTTGATCTGTTATTTCATTTTTTTTTTTTATAAAGAAAACTACTAACCAGTTAATTTTTATAGTTTGAAATGTGCACTGTCCACTAATCCAAACATTTTAACAAACACCCAGCAAACACAAAGTAAAATTAAAAAAAATTTCACATATTTGCACATGATTAAAATTAAAATTAAAATCAATATGCAATATAAAAAAAATCAGTCTGAATTTGATATTAAACTTGTGTTTGTTAAATACATAATTTCGTTAAATTCTCACACTAAATCATGTAATATTTTCCTGTGTACACGTTATTGCTTTTTTTTTTAAATATAACAAAGGCAAGTGCACTCTGTATCAAATTAGATTTACAAACATTTGATACAATTTTCAATTTATCTTGCCAAAATTAAACAAATAATGGCAATGAATTATTCATTGATTTGATTCCGAAGAGATCATATCAATTGTCTGAATTGCTACAATGTTTTAAAGCATGCAACATAGTTATCTAATTCACCACCTTTGGTCGTATCATTGTATTTTGTTTTAAAGCATGCAACATAGTTATCTAATTCACCACCTTTGGTCGTATCATTATATTTTGAAAATAAGAATCTTTACAATATACGTCTCGTGGAAACACTCATATGTTTTAAAACTTCGTAATTTCTACCTTTTTTTATTCATTTTCTTACAACGATACGACATAGGTTGTGAATAAAATAAATGTTTATACTAATACTATATTTGCAACTTTAGTACCAAATTAAAAATTTACAAACTAATTCATAAACAAATTGGTTAATTTAATACTAATCTATAGATAAATAAAAATTAATGTAAACTAACATTTAGAAAATTATGTATACAAAAGAATTGAATTGCTAAGGCATTTATGCCTTAAGAAATAAAAACTAATAGTAAAAGAAAATTTTTGCTATAAATATTATTAATTAGATGTCTTTAATTTGTATTCTAAATTTTAATTGAAATTTCATTTATTTTTTCTTTGTAAAAACAGGTTGCTTGCAAAGCCGCCTACCCAGCTGCCACTCTAGCTGCACGTAAACTCCATGTCTCCAGCACACAACGTAGCGCTGAAATCTCTAACATTTTGGAAGAACGCATTTTGGGTGTTGCCCCCAAAGCTGATTTGGAAGAGACTGGCCGTGTGTTGAGCATTGGTGATGGTATCGCTCGTGTATATGGTTTGAACAACATCCAAGCCGATGAGATGGTAGAATTCTCTTCTGGTTTGAAGGGTATGGCCTTGAATTTGGAACCCGATAACGTTGGTGTTGTCGTATTCGGTAACGATAAGCTCATCAAACAAGGTGATATTGTCAAGCGTACCGGTGCTATTGTCGACGTTCCCGTCGGTGATGAATTGTTGGGTCGTGTTGTCGATGCTTTGGGTAACGCTATTGATGGTAAAGGTGCTATCAACACCAAGGATCGTTTCCGTGTTGGTATTAAGGCTCCCGGTATCATTCCTCGTGTATCTGTACGCGAACCTATGCAAACTGGTATTAAGGCTGTCGATTCTTTGGTACCCATTGGTCGTGGTCAACGTGAATTGATCATTGGTGATCGTCAAACTGGGTAAGAAAATTATATATAATTAAAAAGATGATAATAAAAATATATTTTAGGTCTATAAGCATTAATTTAATACTAATCTTTATGTTTGTTTTAATTTTTCAATGAATTTCCAGTAAAACCGCCTTGGCTATCGATACCATTATCAACCAAAAGCGTTTCAATGATGGTCAAGATGAATCTAAGAAATTGTACTGTATCTACGTTGCTATCGGTCAAAAGCGTTCCACTGTTGCCCAAATTGTGAAGCGTTTGACTGATGCCGGCGCCATGGACTACTCCGTCATTGTATCCGCCACTGCCTCCGATGCCGCTCCCTTGCAATACTTGGCTCCCTACTCCGGTTGCGCCATGGGTGAATACTTCCGTGACAAGGGCAAACACGCTTTGATCATCTATGACGATTTGTCCAAACAAGCCGTTGCCTACCGTCAAATGTCCTTGTTGTTGCGTCGTCCCCCAGGTCGTGAAGCCTACCCCGGTGATGTATTCTACTTGCACTCCCGTTTGTTGGAACGTGCCGCTAAGATGTCCCCCGCCATGGGTGGTGGCTCATTGACTGCCTTGCCCGTCATTGAAACCCAAGCCGGTGATGTATCCGCTTACATTCCAACCAATGTAATTTCCATCACTGACGGTCAAATCTTCTTGGAAACTGAATTGTTCTACAAGGGTATCCGTCCCGCCATTAACGTCGGTTTGTCTGTATCCCGTGTCGGTTCCGCTGCCCAAACCAAGGCCATGAAACAGGTAGCTGGTTCCATGAAATTGGAATTGGCCCAATACCGTGAAGTAGCTGCTTTCGCTCAATTCGGTTCCGATTTGGATGCTGCCACCCAACAATTGTTGAACCGTGGTGTTCGTTTGACTGAATTGTTGAAACAAGGCCAATACGTCCCCATGGCCATTGAAGATCAAGTAAGTCATGTCTGCTAACAATCTGAATGCCATCATAATAAACTCATTTGTGTCTATTTGTGTTTGTGTGTTTTTTGTTTAATTAAAAATTCTTAGGTTGCTGTCATCTACTGCGGTGTCCGTGGTCATTTGGATAAGATGGATCCCTCCAAGATCACTAAGTTCGAAAAGGAATTCTTGCAACACATTAAGACCTCCGAACAAGCTCTCTTGAGCCAAATTGCTAAAGATGGCCAAATCACTGAAGCTTCTGATGCTAAATTGAAGGAAGTCGTCACCAAATTCTTGTCCACCTTCCAAGCTTAAGTCAACTAACTACAATGAGCAAACTACCATCATCATTTAAATAAAAGCAGTTTTAATACACTATTCAACAATCGTAGTGTAAACCATCATCAATCAGCCTCCCAACCCGTTGATCTTCGTCACGTTATTCTTATAATTTAATTATAAAATTTCGTTATACGAGAAAAATGCAGGATTAAAATGAAAATCATAAAAAGTTTTAAAAAACAAATCTTTCAAAGAATGATAAACAAATGAAGTCATTTGCAAAACAAGAATTAAGTTAAAAAAGAATAAAACTATAATTACAATAATAAAATGTTAATAATTAACAAAAAAAAAAAAAAAACGAAATTTCCAAAAAAAAAATCTATAAAAAATTAAAAAAGTCGTTCATGTTTTCCTTTATTTTTATTTTTTTTTTATAATCTTTCGAAGAAATTACAGAACAATTAGTGGTGATTGTCTCCAAAAATAATTACATCATAGATTTTTGTTATATTTCAACGACAATTTGAAAATGAACAACATTTATTTGAATTCTTTTTTTCCCACATTGTTGAGAGCGCGCCAAAAGGGTTTTCTCTGAATGTTGTTCATGTACGAAATCGTTTTAAACGAATTTCTTTAAAAATAAAATGTTGCTTTTTTTTAATTTACTCAAGAAAATATAATTATCATGGAGTATGTGGATGTTTAAATTATTAAATTAATAATAATACAATAAATAAATAATCCTTAAAGTTAAACACAAAAAAAAATATATAAAACTAAAAATATGTTGTTTTCTTTACAAAGCAATGGAAAATCATGTAGTTTAGTTGATTACGTATGGCCATAGAATTTGTAAATGAACGTGGACTCGGCATTTGTATTAATAAAATATCATGTGATTAGACAATGTACATGCAACGTGAAAGACAGAGATAGAAAAGCAGTGGGTGGTAAAAATAAAAAGTTTATCGTATTTTAAATTGGTATATTTTTTTATAAATTGGTACGAAAAAACTTTTCAGAATTATACCTATTTTCTTTGTGAAAGTAGATTCATTCATTTGCGTTGAAGTATCGTGCCATTACCTTATTTTTTTTGGGATTAAATAAACCAAATGTTATATTTTTTTACCAGTTTATAGAAACTTGTACAATAAACAACAAAAAATATTTAAAATTTTATTTCATTATTTTGTCCTTTTGTAAGGTGATTATCACTTCTCAATTAATTGATGATTGAAATCATCTGCAGAATATTAGAATACTTTTATTTTTCAGTTGTCGAAAAGTTATTGAAAAATGTTTTGCCTTTAAGTAAAAAAATTAATATTTTATGTTAGCGGATTGCTATGGATGCTTTGCAAAATGTAAATGTATTGATATATAAAGTTTTTCATCTTTCGGAAAATTGTCCAAAGCAATCTTTTTCTCCTATATTTTAATTTAGTAACAATGCCTATTTTTCATCTAGGCATGCTGATTTCTTATTGCTTAGATGAATTGCATGCACTTCGCAATTCGAATATCTTAGGTATGGTATGAGGGAAATTTTTAAAAAACACTTAATTGTGTTTGGCGCCACTGTGGTACGTTTTGTTCTGTGGCTAATCATATTCAGTTCAATAATGTGGTAACAAAATTATACATTTAAGCAACGAAATAATAGAAATTTTTGTATACTACATAAGTTTGAAATTATGGATTCATAAATAAAGCGCAGTACTAGGTTAGGTTCATTGGGCAGTGTCTCTCCGAGACATTGTGATATCCTTTGACAGGAATACAGTATCAATACTGCTGTATTGTTTTCGCAGGAGTACAGTGACCTAATATCAATAGCTGAAAGTTCACTAAAATCTAGGACGATAGAACCCACCAAGTTTGATCTAAGCTCCGATAGAGCTGGACAGTCGCAGAGAAGATAAGATACCGTTTCCTCTTCCGTCTCATCATTACAACTTCTGCAGTAGTCATTGAATGAAAGACACAGTCTCCTGACATGAGCGTATTACTAGTTTAAAATAAAAAAAAAAACTTAATTCCTTGAACAGAATTATTATGAAACGAACACTTAGTATGACGAAATACTGCCCCATTTAAAATGCATTTTATTCATTTTGGAATTTAATTGAAATTGTAATTTGGTCAAATGTCATTTAGAACTCTTTAATTCACTTTTTGTTGGGATTATGTGTTTTTAAATACCGCGATCGATAATTGACCAAATGTTCTCAAATCTAAAAGAGATATGTTATTATTTTTGAACCAATCCATCGAGAATTTTGCCTTATGACACAGTGGATTATCTTGTTTAAGCTTACAGAACCACAACCACTACCTTGCGTTCTTGGCTTAAAATAAAACGGTTGATTACTTTCATACATTGTACGTCGATCAATCGATTTTTACGATTAATTAACTCAAAGTAGGACTCATCGTTAAAACAACGTTATTCCAATCCATTGTAGTCCAATTTATATGCTTTTTGCATCAGTTTATTATTTTTTTCTATCTGAAACTTATTTATATAAGGACGTCGTTTTCGTGTGTGGCTTTTAAGACCATAGGTAACAAGTTGATTTTCCAATTGCAGATAACCATTTGGAAGCAAATTGACGGCTACTAGCTGATTAATTCCGTTTACACATTTGCATTAACTTTTATTATAGGGGTACATTCATTTTTGCCAATTATCTTGAAAACGAAGTAAATATTATTGTTTTAATAATTAATTTCCTACTCATCTATCACAGATCTATCATCTATCAAATTTTAAAATTTTTGTTCGGAGGTGGACGTGATTAATGTGGATGGAAAGGGACCTCTCAGGACTCAAGTGAGCCGTAATCTGTTTATTTGACGGCAACCTGAAGAACATAACCCAGACGTGATTAACTGTTTTTTCGACACTCTTTAAAATTATTGATCAACGATTTTTTACGATGTTATAAAACTGATAGTAAAGTGCAAAAATTTGCAACAAATGTTTTAACAAATTCCTTTAAAGAGTGAAAATATTATCCAAACTATAACTATATAATAACTAACCTACAGCAACTTTGTAATCTGATACCAAGTTCTTGCTATCTGTAGATATTTTACTGTACATAAAGACTACCCAGTGCTAATTGAATTCAAATAAAAATAATTTAGAGATTTTCCCATGTATAAATTTTAGGTCGCCATTGTTAATTGAATTTTTAATTATTTTACATGAAATTGAATTAAAAATAAAATAAATAAAAAATATCATATATAGGAAAACTAATCTGCTCCCATCACTTGCCGAAACTACCAATTCAAAGCTTGTAAAAATAATAAGGATAGAATCTCTAATAAAAGGTATCCATCTGCATTTGAAAAATTAAAAAAATGTATTTCTGGTAAAACCAGGTGATTTTTATTTGCTATAACAAATCTTTTATGTTTTTCTTTTAAATCACTAAAAGGTAAAATGGTTAAATCATACTTATGTATGTATGTACATACATATGTATGTATGTATTTTAAATGTGTCAAGCACATTGTGAGTAAAGATTTTGGAAAAAGGAAAGGTTGACAAATTGTATAAACTAAACAATGAATAGAGAAAATCCTGAACTATTGTCTAATAAAATACAAATAATTAGCTAAAACGTCGATGTTGTATTGCAATTGTATATGTAAAAGATTTTTAGTTTGTCACCGAATGGACATTTTTATACAAAGATGTAATAAGCGTACATAGTATGTACATTGTATTTATATTTTTGTAAAAAAATGTGTTCTTAATTACAATTCAACCATAGGACAGACTATAAAGTACCCTAGTACGTACACAAATACATACATATAATATTTATGTACTTAGTTTATGTTAAAATTACTAGCTAAACCCAACGCCAATTGACTCTATCTACTTCTTGTTATGAGTATTTTACTTGTTTATTTATTACCAGTAAACCATCCCTTGCTGTTACAAAGACTCCAACAACAATATAAACATTACATATTAATATTGTTTTTGTTGGCGTATGTCAGAGAATTTGTATGGTGTTTTTGTTTTTACTACTGCCTTTGTTTTTTTTTTTTTCCTCTGATTTTCATTTTTTTTATTTTGTGTTTTGTTGCCTTCAACTTGTATGTTTTCGTTCGTCTTCAGTTTTCTTGTTGTATTTTGCTGTGCGCCTATTCGAAAATCGAGTTTGACGGTTTTATGACCGTCATTTATTTTCTTCAACATGTTGTGTTTGTTGTTTTTTATGGGTTGAACTGACATATACATTATTTTATAGCAGCAATAACTGAAAAATATATTTCATTAACATTTACAGCAGAATAGTGATTAACATACATACCAGAGTATTCAAAAGTTTTTGTTTACGTGCTGAAAATACACTTTGGTACATACATATCTATGTACATATGTATTGTGCTGTACATACATATTAATGGTATGAAAAGCACAGGGATGGAAAAGTTGACACCTTAGTACTTTTTTATACTATTTAATAATAAAAAGTACAGAAGTTAAATAAATAGTTTAGACAATTCAATCAAAAAATGAAATAAAAAAAGACTCGCTTGTGCCTTAACACATCCTTTCATACTTTCAAATTTATAAATCTACACGTTTTGACCAACGTTTAGTTCGAATTTCCAAAAATAACCCCTTTGTCATTAAGTAGCCTTAAAAATGAATTGTGAGCTTCAGTGACAAGTCGAACAATAAGAAATAGCCTGCAGGAAGTCGGATTAATAGGACGCAGTCCGAGAAAAGTACCACTGTTGAGCAAGTAAAACATACAAAAAAGGTTGGAATTTGCCAGGCGGCAATTGTGCCGTAAAAACTGGAACAACTAACTATGGTCAGACGAAACAAAAGTCAATTTATTTGGATCTGACGGAAAATCAAAAAATGATGGGATGATTTTCGGCCTTTGGAGTTGGTCCAATAGTTTAAATTTAGGAAAAAATGAATGCTGCTGATTATAATATAAAATGTTTCCATTAGCTGAGGATGAAATGCCACTGGGGATTCATGCAGGACAATGAGGTGCCTGTAATGGGAATGCCGTCCCAATCACCGGACTTAAACCCCATTCACTATGGGGATTCCTTAAAAATAAAACTAGTAGCTTTAAATAAAAAAATAAACAAGAGTTGTGGAAAAAAATACAAGAAACATGGTACTCAATTCCTCCCGATGTGCGTGCGAATCTTGTGGGATCTATGAATCGCCATTGTCAGGAGGTTATAAAATTATGGAGGTATTTGAAAATTATGATAATGTTAAAAAAATATTTTTTTCCAAAATATTAAGGGCCGTTATTATAACCTACCCATAAGGTATCAGATAGTTAAAGGTAAGATAAACTAAAGTGAACGATAAACAGTGCGCCTTATCTACTTTTGGTTATTACAATTTGGTTTTAAGGTAAATTTTATAATTTTGACAATACGGCAATATCAAAGCATAAACCGACTACTTTTGGCCACTTAACGTAGTGGGAACATGTACTATTTGAACGTAACTGCCACTAAAGGAAATATAAACAAAAAACTAAGAATTTTTTAAAATAAATGAGTTTAATAAAATCACAAATCAACGTTAGTGCCAGGAGAACAAAGTAATTTTAATAACAAACTTACTAAGATATTCATTTCCATCTCTGGAACAGCAACATTTTCATACAATTTTTAACACTTTGCACGATTTGTGTGTGTGTTTTTTATTTGCAAAAGATAAAAATTAGGGTGCTTAACGACTACAAAATTTGTTCATTATTCTAATACAGGGGCTCTCACAATATCTTGCTTCGCGACCCCTTTTTGACATTGCAGTAGAATCGCGTCCCTTACAACTACCATTGCACAGTGGGGCAGAACTGAAAATCCTTGGACATATCTGTAACTTCTAATCGGCTGGTTGGATTTGCATGGAAATACGCAGAGGTGTTTCCAACAGACCCTCAGGTGTGCAGCTAAGAGGCTTAAAATAGGATACTTTTGACATGTAAAATGTTTAATCACCTGCCAAAATTTTGCTCTAAATTTAAATTTTCTTTAAAATCATACAAAAAAGAGATGATTTTAAAATACAAAATAATATCAATAACCCATACCGGCTAAGGTACATATTTTCCTGAATTTCACCCACCAGTTTTAACTATCTAATTTCTAAAAATCGTTGAGAACCGTTGTTCTAATATATTGTGAAAGGCTTTTCTATAATCATATTTTTGTTGTTATAGACACTCTGTTGCGCCTATACCATATTTCAGGAAAATCCATCCAGTCGATTACAAGTTCCAGACTTATTTTTAAAAATCTCTACGCTACCCCACTGTGCAATGAACAAAGTAAATAAATAAAAAAGATAAATAAGACGTATTTTAAATTTGAATTTTGCGGATTTTAGAAAAAAAGTTTTCCTTTTATAATTTTGTTGGCGACAAACGGTCACACTTATTTTTTGCGAACTATAACTTTGCATATAAAGAGTAGCATTGCTCTTTAGGGAAGTTACGTTCGAAATTCTAGGGTGGACTATTTATAGTTATGAAAAAAAGAAAAATATTAACTTTTAGTTGAATATCGACAAAACGTATGCTGTAGAGAAACTGTTAGAAAAAATAATGTAAACAGAGTACAAACATCATGTTGTTGTATTAACATAACATAATAAATTTTGCGAAACGGTATCTTAGAATGAAGTAAATTTTCATTTGAGTTGGGAACATTGGTACCCTAATTTTTCTCCCTACAAACGGGGCCACCCTAATGCATGTACATTAGAGTGTTAAATTACCATACTTATACTATTTACATATTTTCATTTGGTTTTCTTTTACTTTGTATCTCTTATGTCGCGAATATGTGTTATTGTTGCTTGAGCATAAAAAATTTACATACCAATTGCTTTTACATACACACTTCTTAAATAGCGCATATAGAAAAGCAAAAAAGAAAAAAATGTAAAAATAATAATTGATAATATGTAGTATGTAGAATCTTATTATTACGAATTCTGTGCTACTGTTACTGAAATATGCAAAGTATAATTGTATATCTGTGTGTGTGTGTGTGTGTGTGTGTATATGCATAATGGTGCGCAGACAATAATAAATAAAACGAGATAAAAATATGTAGTCGGTCAAGCCCTACAATATGACACCCTACACTATCACATGTGTATTTTCATAAAAATTCAGGGAAAAGTCATCATATATTACACCTGTGGCTAATAGTGTATCTATCCACTATTAAGTGCATAATATACAAATACAGAATATTACGTCAATACTAACATCTATATGAATTTATGCGCTTTAGTGTAATATCCGAAAGTGGGTTTATATGACAGCTACTATAACTCATGTAACTCTAACACATACAAACTAATTTGTGCCGAATATTAACATGATACTGATATTTGTTTGGGCAGTACACATATCCACTCAGAAAGTGATTCCGAGTGAATTTGTATACTTTAATAATTAATTAAACATTAGCACAAATGTATAATACCGCAAACACATAATATGGTGGATGTCGAAGGGAGAATTGTTATAAAACAAGTGCGCAGTGGGACAGAATAAAATTTTGTTTGAAATAAATCTGTAACTGCTGATCGGCTGGTTGGATTTTCATGAAATTTGCTATAGGCGTATCAGAGGGGTGTACAATGCTAAGTTTAGAAGGAGCTAAGGGGGCTCAAAGTTAGGTACCTCTGATATTAAAAATTTGTAATCGCTTTAAGATATGATTCTATGTTCTCAAAAATATTCATTAAAAATATTGTAAAAAGGTTCTATTCAATGAGCTCTAAGTATGTAGCTCTAAGTATGTACAGTGGTTCCGAAACGCTTTCCGAACGAACTGATCGGCTGGTTGAATTTCATGAATTTTGGTATAGGCGTAACAGAGGGTTGTACAATGTTAAGTTTAGAAGGGGACACAACAAACCCCCCAGGGGGCTCAAAGTTAGGTACCTCTGATATTAAAAATTTGTAATCGCTTTAAGATATGATTCTATATTCTCAAAAATATTCATTAAAAATATCGTAAAAAGATTCTATTCAATGAGCTCTAAGTATGTACAGTGGTTCCGAAACGCTTTCCGAACGATCTGATATTGAACTTTCCACTTCGGATGAAGTTAAATAACAAAGCAGATCGCATAAGTACTGGTGTTATATTTCTTGACGTCGAACAGGCCTTCGACTCGTTTTTTAACAGTTTTGATTATCCCCTGTACTTACAGAAAATTATGAAAAGCTTTTTGGAGCATCGATCATTTATGGTATCTATCGACAATTCATTCTCTAGTGACAGACAAATACAAGCAGGTCTGCCGCAAGGATCAGTTTTATCACCCACACCTCACGCAATATATATTTTTGATATCGTAAAAATCGTGAAGTAGCTTTTTACGCAGACGATAGCGTTTTTATTTGCTGTGGTAAAGTGTCTAATGCGATAATTAGGAAAATGAAAGATGGTCTGAAATTTACTCATAAATATTTTCATAAATGGAAAATAAAGATTAATGATGGCAAAACTCAGGCAATTATATTTCCATATAATAAATCGAAAAAACGTATTCCTACTAGAAATCTATATTGTAATGGTGTCTTTATCCCCCTGTTGCATCAAGATCAAATATCTAGTAATTATATTAGACAAGAAGTTGTCATTTGTAAATTATTCTTGTGAAAAAGCTATTAAGTGCAGTCGATCCCTTAACTACTTGTTAATTGTTGTAATACTTTTAAGTAAATCCTCAAATCATTAAATACTAATAAATACTAATTTTCATAAAGGATTCAATAAAGAAGTTATATATAAAAATATATTAAATAAAAACCAACAATTATTATTTAAAATAATTTATGTTTATTTTTTGTATTTTTATAATCTGTAATATTGTTTTATGTTTACAAAAATGTTGTTGCATATATTTTTTATGAATTAATTAAAAATTAAGCACAAATTACAAAATAAAATTAAAAAAAAAAGTATAAGAATACAAAGATCTCGTGTAACAGACATCTGGAACACCACCAAATAAAAAAAAGCCAATTTTATTTAACAAAAAAAAAAAAAACTCTCTCAAAGCGTCTTCTAAAACATTTATTCTGTATGAATTTTATAAACAAATGATTATTGTTTAAGGTAAAGTGATATTTATAATAGACAGACTTTTTGTTATTTAGTTCTTAGGAGAGTTTAAACAAGTATAAATAATATTGGAACGATTTTTCTTAAATACACAAAATAATAAACATAATAAGAGAAATAAAAAATAACTTAAAAATATAAAATAATAAACGAAAATTTTTGTTCTAAAGAAGAAATAAAAAATTAGAATCAGTCGTGTGTTTTTGTTTGAATCTTATTTTAATAATATTTAAAGCAAACAAATTAAGTTAAATTAAATGTTATAGATATAAAAGATATAGTTAGATTAGAATTAAAATAAAGTATCGCATATTATGTAGCCAGCAAATGCGATTTGATTGTTTTGGAAATTGAAAAAAGAAGGTCTAAGATTAAAAGAAAAAACTATACAAATACAGCTGCTTCTTTTTGAGTCATAGTTTTGCCAAATTGAGCAAATCAAGCCAAAATTGCTGTGGATATTCCTAACAAGGTTTTCCGTAGTAGAAAAAGTCGCGCCGCGCCTATAGTTTTAAATGCAGATGAGGAGGAACTATTTATTGAAACGGTTTATATTTATTTCAAAATATTTTTTTTTTGTGTTCATAACATCACTATAAAGCAGTGATGTGCAATGAAACAAATTTATTAATTTTTTTTTCCTTAAGAAGAAACATATTTTATGAAAAGCCAATATATATTTTTTTTGTTTCAAATTCTAGCTTAAGAGGCTTTAAATATATTTTTAGAGTAAATTATACAATTTAATTTTTTTTATATAATTATAATTCAAATTAGCAAAATTTTTTATGAATTGTCAATATGAGAGTGGGTGTTTTTATTATTAAAATCCTGTTAAGCATAGAATTGAAACTAAAAGTGCAAAAAACGTTTGAAATGTTCATGATATAAAATAAAAAAAAATATATAAAAACAATTATACTAACTATGTAGGACTACGTATAGAGTTTATGATTAAAAAAATCATATATTTGCTTGAAATACAAATTTTCTTTACTTGCTTTTTGTTTTGTTCTTCTGAAAATTTCTTAACACTAGTAATACTTTTTTCTAATGCCATTCCCCATTACTTGCTGCTAATGATGGAATCCATAAGCGTACTGTATAATTCAGAACGCATGGAAACTTTTTGGAATTTTGAGGTCTGATATTTTGTATACACAGCTTTGAGTTTAGCATGAGGAGCATTACGTGCCACGGAGGCAATCTTTTTGGCAATTGGCCTTAAGTGTTCGGCGGAATATCTTGAATACCATTCCAAAGTGGAATTCCAGTGTTTGTTGTTTAATCCGCTGGGTATATTGCTGTTTTCTTTCAACAGATTTAGTGATAAGAATAAAGAAGCAGCAGCAATCTGGAATTGAAAAATGAAATAAGAATTTAAATTATGATTTAAAAAATAAATTCTTTCCATCCGCAATTAACTCACCTCTGAAGGTTTATAATGCGCCATATCATATTCAATCATGGCCAATTCCAAAAAGTATTTTGACATGGCGTGATGACTATCTTCAGCATCGGCTGCCTTAGAGAAACGGCGCAAAAAGTGTATAGGCAAAGGACGGGAAAGATTGCATCCCAATGCCTTGAATATTTGCAATTCCATTTGACGTATTTGTTTGCCAGTGTAGGTATCATCTGTGATATAGATAAAATCGGCTATGGCAGGTGGAAATAGTTCCTCGTATTTGGCGGCTATAAACAATGCGGTAACACCCACCAGCTGCAAATGTGAACGTTTTGTATCCTTTACAGTTTGCAAATAACGATCGATAATAGCCACCGCCAATTGGAATGTTTCTGCCACCAAATGGAATTGTGTATGCACTTCATTTATCCAATCAATTAAGACTGCTCGCATTTTAGCATATACTTCTGTCTGACCTTCCAAATGATTCTTGTGTACTGGTTGTTCAGTTTCCAATTTGAAGAGATAAGCATATATATCGTTGACATATTCCGAAACCAATATCAAATTTTCACCATCACCTTCATCAATATCCTTAACATCATCTAACAATTTCGATGAATGAGATTGTACACTAACGATTTTTAATTTATCATCCTTTTTCTCTGCTGCCACTGGTACATCTTTCTTGAGGGCTATTGAACCACCTGTGGAATTGCTTTTAACTAAAGTGGTTTTTGTAGTGACGGCGGCGGCAGCCTTTTGTGTAATTGCAGCTTGAATTTTGGTCAACGATTTACGTGACAAATTGCTATCTTCACGACGTAATGTGGTGGTGGTGGTAGTTCCTCCCTCTACTTTGTTTTCATTTTCATCAGCTTTAACTTTTTAAACGACAATAAATTATACCCCTTTGGTAAAATAATAAAAATTAAGTACTACTTACCTTTTACTTGTTGCACTTTGTTCTCGATCACTTTTGTGGTCAACGTCTTAACTCTATTTTGTCCAACAAGTAAATGTGATGAGGCATGTCGTTGTAATCCTAATCCTGTAGTCGTAGTACTGCTAGTACCCAAACGCACTGAATTGGAGCGTGTTAATATTTTACGTTGTCCAGCTGCTGCTGTTGTTTTTTGTACTTCTCCAGTGGCAACATTTGTTTTTGTTGCAGCTACGGCATTTGTTGTTGAGCTTGTTGTGGTCTTTTTCCATTGTGTATCAACGCGTGCTTTTGTGCCACGTAATGCATTTTGAAGTCTATTATCCTTCAGGCTGAAATGTATGAATTTTTTGTGAAGATTTATATTATTTTTTTTTAAATTCAATATTATTTTTTATGTTAATCATCGACAGTTGAGACACCAAAAATATTCAAGTATGTTTATGAACTATTACCTAAAACACTCAATGTCTTGGAATAATTATGGTAAAAAATAGCGTTAAGGCCTAGTCTTAAACTGGAAGTTTCCATACATCTGTCAGGCATGAGTCGTAGAAATTTAAGAGATTAGAGACAGTGAGTGGAGCATATACTGTAGACTTTGTAGGACTTCAGAGTGCAACCAAAAATGATTTACACCCTTTTACTACCAAACTAAGAAATTGAAGCAATCAGAAATGTTTATATCCTTATTTTCAGCTTTAAATATACTATCAATATAAATCAATTAAGAATATCGCCAAATAATACTAATGTAACATTCAAGAACCCCAAGAAAAAAGAAAAATCTTTAAAATATTGCCCTGAATTCTTTATTTAATGGGTTAATTTGTTTTCATTAAACAAAAACAAATTGATCTGTTTGATTAGCTAAAAATCCGTTAAACTCAACGAAGATTTTTTTGCTCTCTCTTACACATTCAAATAATAAAAAATATGTTGACATACACATGTATACATATTTCTTTTTCTCAAATTTCAATAACAACAAAGCTGAATAAAGAGAAAAAACAATAAAAAAATATGGACAGATGGAATGTCAACATACAACCCTGATAAAAGAAAAAAAAAAAAAAAAGGAATGCATTTACACAACTCTGTTATTATCAAAAAAATACAAAGAATTGTTTTATAAATACACTAATTTATGATGAAATACTTACTCCTTTTGGGCAGCATCCTTAGCAGCGATGGTACGAACAACTCCACGATTTTGTAAATCACCCAATGCAGCTCTTTTAGTAACCTCAGTGGTGGTAATGCCACCAATTTTTTTGACTTGTTTAAAAGCAGCCGATTCATTCTACAAAAAAAAAAAAAATACACACATTTTAAAATATAATAGAAANNAAAAAAAAAAAAAAAAAAAAAAATAAATCACACATTTTAAAATATAATAGAAAATATAAAAATTAAAACATATTCAAATGCTCCAAAAAAAGCAAGGCGCCATTTTGAACTAGAATTTGGAAAATTTTTAGAAATACCGGCAATTTAGAAAACTTTTGTTGTTTCTGTTTAAACTAAAGGAGCCATGATGATGGAAGTCAGACGACGTGATATACAACACAGACATATATTGTGTTATTGTTGGTGGTTGGAAATTCGATGTAGAGGGAAGAAAAAAAGTGGGAAAAGTACCGTAAGTTAAATTATTAAAACTTGAAAATATCTTTTATTTTACAAGAGACTCAGCTTCATCAAACGGTACTTTTCCCGTTTATATAAAACTTAGGCTCCTCTAGTTTATTTTTTCACAATAACTTTACTTCTCAACAGCTACAAGTTAATTTAAAAAAACTTACCTCATCCACACGTTTCAAAACAGTGGTTCCAACCATTTTATGCGATTTTTTGTTAAATTTCTTTTAATTCAAACCTTTATTTAAACGAAAGGTCTTTTTTAATGAAAAAACCCGTTTTTCTTAATTTATATTTGATTGTAGTTACAAAAACACTTTACGTTCGTCAAACTTTTACTGACATTTATTTAAAATACACGTAGATTTTTTTGTTAGATATTTATAAATAATTTACTTGTTTTCTTTTTGTATAATTGATTGCACGACAAAGATATTTTAAAATTATTTAATAACGATATTGAACATTTATTTTTAAAGATTCAAAGAAAAAAATTAAGCGAAAAATTTTATCTTTACGATCCGGACTCGAACCGTTGCTGTTTGCTTTTGAAATAAATGGCGTTTGAATAGTCGCGCACTCTGTTCGTTGAGTTGCGTTGTTTTTTTTTTAATTTTTTCGTTGAAAATGCATTAGAGCAACTTAACGAAATACTGCTGAATGTGCTCTGCTTGTTGTTGTTTAATTTTATCTACTGTATTGTGCTGTTTTCGTTATGGCGCCTTTACAAAGAATCATGTGGTTTGGATATTATGTTTACAGCTGAAAATGAATGAGTGATTAGTTACCTATACTTTAATCGTATAGTTTTTGCAAAAATTAAAGCACTAAAATTGGCAATTAACAATAGTTTTAATGAAAAAAGCAGAAACATTTATTAAAAAGTGTGTATTGTATTTTGTATTGGCTGAATATGTAAGCAATGACTCTCAAACTATAATTATTATTTGAACGAAGCACTGAACAGAGTTGTATTTGAGTACTTTGTAATTACAGTGAAGTCTTTTTTGATCTTCAAAGCATACTTTTATATACATTGATAATGATGTAAAATATATAAATAATAGCTTTTAAGAAACTATTCCTCTTCGACTATTTACGACTTTTTCTTTTTTAAACTTGTTTATACGTATTAGATATGTTTTTGATACATAAATTTAAAAGGCTTTGAAATAACTTAATAATAAACAAGTTTAATAAAATTACAAAAATATACTAAAATAAGTGGGTGGGGTTCTAAATATTTAATTTTTGTTGATAATAACTTAGGAAATATATATTTGATAGTCAATTTAAATGAATAATTGACAGGCAATAAATACAATGGGCATATTTAGATAGTTTTTAAATTATATACAGTACGAGCTAGACCCGGTGCGCTTCGCTATCGTTTATCAGGCGATATAAAATATATACTACCGTTTAAGTGTCTTAAAAAAGTGGGCATAAAATATGGGAGCGGCATTCAATCGACATATTATATAGCCTATAACTGGTACTATCTGTGTGTCAAATTTCGTGAGAATCGGTTTAGCCGTAATTGATGCACAAACTAAAAACAAACTTACACTATATTTTTATAATACATATCTATTAGGATTACATCGTAAACTGAATTTTTCAGTATTAGTGAAATATTAGAACTAGTGTAGCTGGAGCCGATTGTACATATTATTGAAAATATCCAAAAATTTAAGAGAATTACGTAAAACTAAAAACTTATGCATTTTATTTGATTTAAAAATAAAAAAAAAATAAAAAAATAAAAATAAAACTATAAATATTACATCTATTCTAAAACGAATTTAATTCGTTATTTATTTATTACTTTTTTAAAATTGATACATTTTTAAATTTTTTTGTATTCTGGCTGAGACTTAATAAAATTGTTTGAGGTTTTCGGACTATCAATCAGAAATTATTCATGAAAATATTTGAATCTTATAGCAGTATTCACAATTATCTATGCAGAACAAAATATAATTTAACTTAGTAATTCTCTATTAAATTTCACTAAAAAAAAAATGCAAATTAAAAACCAAAAAAAAAAAAAAGATGCCAAATAATAATTTTTTAATATATTTGTTAAAAAAGATTATATAAAATTTAAATGTCTCATGTATATATTTTCTACATAAAGTTTAGAATAAAAGTTATTCTGCCGAATTAATTCTTATGTTAAAAGGCCAACCAGTCAACTTTTCAACGCAACGTAGAATGAAGAAAAGTAGCGTGAAACATTTTGGGCAACTAGTCAACACAAGTAAACGCATCACATGTTTTTGAAAATTCATTGTGTATTTTGCAAGAAAAATAAAGTACAAGGTTGTGAAAAAGTCACGTAGCTACGTAAAAATCTAATTTCAATAGATTTCTGCGATACGCTACCTAGAATTTTTTGTCAATGGTTACATACACACGATTGCATAAGACGGATTGAAACAGCTGATTGCGATACGATGAATTTTTGTTCACTTTTTGGGCCTTACGTACCGTCCATTATTAGCCTTTTTCTTGTTCGCACATGAACAAAACGTCGGCAGAAAAATGTACACAATTTTTTTCTATTTTGTTTTGAATGGGCAGAACATTTGTCAAACAAATCATAATTTTTTTTGCCGACAGTGTCACTTCGATACTTTTACATTCAACGCCTCTTCTTCCGCATACAAAATGACGTTTAATGGCAGACATNNATTCGTCTATGGGGGAGGATTTTTTTGTTGACCAGTGTTATTTTATGCTTCTTATTTTAAGTGAAAAAAATTAGTTCTGACTGTGACAATTTCGAACAATTATAACAATACAATACCGGCGTGATCTTAGCAAAGTAGATAACAAGGTAAAAGTGCTGCCAAGTTTAAAAATGAGTGATTTTTGCTTTGCGGAACAAAATTTCAGTGCTGCCAAGTTTAAAAACGAGTGATTTACACTTTCCCACCACAAATTCCAGTGCTGCCAAGTTTAAATTTAACAAAATTAAGTTAATGATGTGGCAACACCGTAACTTTGTTAACAAACTACACCAGGAAGATAACAAAGTACTGTATAAAATAAGAAAATGATTTAAAATTTAATAAATAAAAACCTTGCAAAAGATTAAAAATAAGGTTAAAATACCTTCTTTAAGACGAAATAATGTATGTTTTATTGATGGTATTTTAATTAAATTAAAAAAATATGCAAACCAACACTTTTAAAAATTATACTTTGGACTTTTGGTCGAATTGAGTGACTTGTTCCTGGACCGGACCACTTGGGGGTGATAGTGGAACATCTCAGCTTCA
>MINK01172229.1:1772-16051 GCA_001735545.1 Phormia regina
TTTCCTTTGTAGTAGAGTGTACCGAATTATTAATTCCAAATTCAATTTCCGATAATTTTGTTCACCAGTCGGCATGTCTTAAAGGTTCAGTCAATTTACCTAACATAGCCACAATTATTAATTAATATAATTAACTTTCTAATTGGTTTTAATTTCGATTTTAACTTTTTTCTTGTGTACTTTCCATGTTGAGTTTAATTTAATAATAATGAACGAATTCAAAATATATCAACACAAAATAGTTGTTATTCATATTCATATCGTATTCACGAAAATGTCGTAACTGAATAATTTTCATCATCTGTATAAAGTTCATCGACGTACCAAGTATTGTGAGCGGATCAATGAAAACTTTTATTAAATTTATTAATTCAATTAGATGCGATATAAGTCCCAAAAAATTATTCGAAATATAAAATGGTTTTTGAGACCTTTAATTGCAAATAACTTACGTAGCTTACATGAAAACCGACATATGTAGTCTATTTGTAGCAAAATTTGAGAAGGGGCCAATTACCCATATGGACCCATACTTGTAAGATTCACATGTATTTATGAAGTTTCGGGTGATTTCCGATATTGGGTCTTATATGGGAACTCTGGACAATTATGGGTTTTTTTAGTGTTGAAACCCTATTTCGTGGAGACTTTGTATGGGGCTAGATGAATTAGTATACCGATAACATCCAGGCTTCGGTCTTGTAACAAAAAAGTCACACGTACCAAATTTCATTGAATTATCTTCAAAATTGCGCCCTGTACTTAAGGCGTAAGGTTTACATGGACAACCAGCAAGCCAGGCGGATTGACTCTCAGTCAATTGGTATACTTTAAGGTGTGTTTTTATTATTGTTATGCGTTACAAACGTCAGCACAAACGCATAATACCCCAAGCACCTATGGTGGTGTAGAGTATAAAAATTGAAAAAAATACATAAAAGTCATAAAATATGCAATATTATGCACTTTTCTAAAATTATGCAAAAATATGAAATAACAAATTGATGCCATTTTGTTATTGCATATTTTCAAATCAGCTAATTCACAAAAATAAATAGTCAACATTGATTTTCAGTGTCACACTAGAAACATACATTTTCACAAAAGTATCAGCCCTGCTGATAACATATTTTTTCTCTGTGTTATTTAATACCAAATAAATAAAATTTATTAAATTCCAAAAAATATGTTTTCTATTTTTCAGATGCCCGGACTTGTTGTTTTTAGAAGACGCTGGTCGGTAGGCTCAGATGATCTAGTGGTGCCTGGAGCATTTCTAGTCACTGTACACTTTATATGGTAAGTGTTAAATTGAACACTCAAATCAATAAAAAAAAAGTTTTAAAATTTATCTATTTATTTTTTCAAACTTTTAATAGCATAATAACGGTAATTGTATCATTGGCCAGTTTTGATTATGATACGAGTATAACAGATGTTAAATTACTTTTTTATCATCAAATTGGTTACTTAGCTATATTAAGTGGTAAGTTAGTCAGTCATACAGACAGACATAGAGACAGACAGACACACTTTGTTTTTTTGTCTATTTTCCATTATTAAACCACAAAATAATAAATACATAAATTAATAAATATATATATATGTATATATTTTTCTTTTATTCGATTATTGCAGTTTCATTATTTTTAGAGATAGGAATATGTATTATATCTATGCGTGGCAGTATATTAGACTCTGATGCCAGAGCACCCATAAATATATGGATTTATATTAAAACTGGTAAATATTTAGTTTTGTGGTGACATTATTTTATTTATTATTATTTTAATACAAACTATTTATTATTGTTTTTTTTTTTATTTATTTATTTTTAGTGGTAATGTTATTTGATATTACCTGGATAATTTTGGGAACAATATGGCTAACAAAATATTATTTACAATCGACCGTAGTTAGTACGGAGAAGAAAATATTTTTTAGTAAGTTCAGTTTTTCAATTACCTTTTATGAAAAAGAAACATATTATTTTAAAGCCAATTATCATTGAGGTGTAAATTTGTTACTTATTTTCTTTGGACGTTTTTATTTTTATTGTTTATTTTAGCAATTATAATCTCAAATTGGGCTTTAGTATTTGTTACGTTTGCAACAATATGGTGTACCTTTGATGCCGCTGGTCGTTCATGGGTGAAAATGAAACAATATCAACGATCTATGCGTGAAACAGAATCACGTTTCAATTATAAACGTAGTAATAGCATGAATCGTAATTGGCGTCAAAGGTAAGTATAGATGGTTAAAGCCTTAAAAAGATTTCAAAACTAAATTTCCTTATTCCTCCCCTAATAGAAAAGTTATACGAGCCTATCAAGACAGTTGGGATCATCGCTGTCGTTTATTATTTTGTTGTATAGGTTCTTCGGAACGTAATCGTAATTCCTTTACCGATATTGCCCGTTTACTAAGTGATTTTTTTCGTGAACTGGATGTTGTGCCCTCAGATGTTGTGGCCGGTTTAGTATTATTACGTAAATTTCAACGTCTGGAACGTGATGCCATAGTAAGACAACGAAAAAATGGTACCTATGAATTTCTTAGTGGAGTACCCATTACGGAACGTACCCAATTTCTAGCTTTAAATGATGCCAAAAATTATGATTTCTTTCAAACTGTTATACATTATATGTATTTTGCCCAGGGTGCTTATGGTTGGCCCATGTATTTCATAATAAATCGTTCAAAAGTATATAATTTAGTACCGGAATTAAAGTAAGTAAAAGGCGGTAGAAAATAATTGTCTTTTATAATTTTAATCTAATAAATTTAATTTCCATTAAAAAAAACAATTAGATGTTTTGGTTGCTGTATTAATCCCTCTACAGAAGCGGAAATTATTCAAGACAACTGTTGTTATTGTAATTATGCTGCTCTTAAGAAAACTTTACAGGTTGGCGATATTGAAATCGTTTATGTCACCTATCATGTGGATGTAGGCGAAACACCATTTTTTGTAGCCATTGATTATACACAAAAGAAAATTGTTGTCAGCATACGTGGTACTTTAAGTATGAAAGATATTTTGACGGATCTAAATGCCGAAGCTGAAGTGTTACCTTTGAATCCACCACGTGATGATTGGTTGGGTCATAAGGGAATGGTTCAAGCGGCAATTTATATACGTAACAAATTAGAAGAAGAGAATATCATACGGAATGCTCTCAACAAGAATCTCGAACGTAATACGCATACGTTTGGTTTAGTATTAGTGGGTCATTCGTTGGGTGCCGGCACAGCGTCCATATTGGCAATATTAATGAAAGCCGATTATCCAACGTTACAGTGTTTTGCCTATTCACCGCCAGGTGGTTTATTAAGGTATGATTATTAAAAAAAAGACATTTTTAAATTGATTACGATTGGAGATTGAATTATAGTTAAGTGTATCAACTGACTATAGAAGGGACTGTATGCTATGATCCAAATTACAGACTGGACTAGACTAGAGTTTTGAAAAGAGACTATAGACTAGAGGATGATAGACTTTTAATTATAGGTTTTAATATGAACTAAGTCTAGACCATATAAACTAGACTGGTCTATAGTCTGGCCTATAGAATAAACTTTAGTCTGAATTATATACTAAACTATCGACATGACTATATTCTCAACTAAAGACAAAACTACAGTTTAATTTGTAAACTAAACATTAGTTTAAACTATAAACTGGATTATAAACTAAATTAGACTAAACTACAATCTCTACTATAACCCAGATTTTATTCTAAACTATAGATTAGACTATAGTCGGAACTATAGACTAGACTATATATTATAGTCTGAACTATACACTAGACTATAGTCTATACCATAGACTTTACTAAACTAGACTATAGACTCGAATATATTCTAAACTTTAGATTGGACTATAGATTCTAATATGCACTATACACAAGACTATATTACGTACTATACACTACACTATAGTCTGTACTATAGACTTTACTATAGCCTAAACTATAGACTAGACTTTAGTCTGAACTATAAACTAGACTATAGCCTGAACTATAGATTATACTATTGTCTGAACTATAGAATTTACAATTTTAAACCTTCTCCCAATATCGTAATCTATTCCAAACAAGTTAATCCGATAAATATTAAAATTTTTGCGATTATAAAATCTTTTATCTAAATGCAAAATTTTGAACAACTTAAAATTTTGTCAAATCAATTGCAATTACTAGAATTCTTCAATTATCTTCAAACTCTTATCTTCTTTTATTATTAAATAGTTAATAATATACAAATACAAAAAATTTGACTGACACAAATTTCAACAGGCATTAACCGATTGGTCACAGATTAGATAAGATTTATATTCAATTAATTATAAACGAAATAAAATTCTCAATATTTTGCTAGGAAATAAATAAAAAAATATTTTTTTTATTATAATGATGGGATACGAAATAAAATGAAAAAAAATAATAAATGACTATTTTTTTTTATAATTTTGATTCTTTATATTTACAGTATGCCAGCTGTAGAGTATACAAAAACTTTTATAACTTCAGTAGTTTTGGGTAAAGATGTTGTACCTCGCATTGGTTTATACCAAATGGAAGCTTTAAGAGCTGATCTCATAAATGCTATACAACGTAGCATAGATCCTAAGGTAGTTAAACCATTAATATAATATCAAAGTAAATTAATATTAATTTATATTTGTATTAATGTTTTTGTTTTTTTTTTTTAGTGGAAAACTATATCATGTTCGATGATATGTTGTTGCTGTGGTCCTGAACCCAAGTCGGTGGTGGAAATGTCGGTTAAAGATACTCATATTAATAAATATCAAGAAGTAAGTTTTTTTTAATAAATTTAATTCAAATAAAATTAGAAAAAATTAATTAATTTTTTATAAATATTTTTTGCAGGAACGTGATTCTGCACGTTCTGCTAGTACTCATCCCACTGATAGTACCATTGCATTAACAATACATCAACCATTATATCCACCAGGACGTATAATACACATTGTACGTCATCATCCCCGAGCCGATGAGTAAGTAATTTTTGTATTTTTTTTTTTTATAGATTAATAGGAATTTGAACACTTTTCACAATTTAACTAAAAAAATTTTATAGAATTTTTCAAAAGCTTTTTACAAAACAACAACAATACATAATTTATAATTTGCTTATATAATTTTTAAATACTTTATTTAATGCCATACAAATTAAAATTGCAAAAATAATTTAATTACAGGAAAAAATATGACAGAGGTTGGAGGTAGGAAACGGTCAACTCAAATGCTACACACATACAATAATAAAATACCCTGTTTTACATATTATTGTATTGTATTCATTTCTTTTAATTGTTTTTGTTTCACTCATTTTATACTCGTAGTCCTTGTTTAATAATTTACAAAAATTTACAGAACAAAATCGTGGAAAAAAAAATTAGTATAATTGCATGATTTTTATTTAGAACGAAACCACAAGAACATTGTGATTAATGCATGTGAAAAAAATATATTATTCTTAGTTATAGATAAGTGGATAAAATTATTAGAAAAAGGGGAAACATAAATAACAACTGTTGAAAATTAATTTATATTTTAGAAAATTTTGCAATAATGAGGTCAAATAAACCATACGTCTAAAATATAGGTCATTTTCGAAAATCAAAAAAAAAATAATAATAATAAGATTTAAATTAAATTTAGATTAATGACCTTTGACCCCTTTATAAAAAAACTTTTATTTTGTTTTTAGAAAAGTTAATCTACTACTTAGATTAATTTGAATGAATCATAATCATATTTTGTAACTAGAATAACAAATATATACGTATGACCTTTGGCCTTTTTAATAGTTAAATAGGTTTTTATAATATTTTAAAGAAAAAACTGAATTCTAAGGACATTAAAGGAAGAATAGAAGAAATAATAGTATATGTAATAGAAAAATTAGTTTTTCTTAAGCACTTCATAGACACATACTGCACAAGCTCATGCAATATGAATGTGGTGGTAAAATTGAGAGAGCTTTTCTGTGTATGTGACACACGTATGGAAAAGCTCTCTCAATTTTATTAATACATACTTAATGCAGTATCTTATGCAGTATGTGTCTATGGAGTACTTTATACATAAAAATTATTTTTTAATTAAAAAAAAATCATATCTTTACAAAAATTCTTAGTGCCTATTTAAAGTTGATACTTTATTTTTAATATTGTAATATTTTTAAATTTATACTTTTTTTAAAATTTAGTACTGTTTTTGGAAGATTGGTACTTTTTGAAACTTAGAATTCTTTATAATTAGGTTTAATTTGATGTTTTTAATGATGGTACTTTTTTAATGGATAGTAATAATAGTAGTACTTTTTATTTTTTGAAAATTTGTACTTTTTTTAAAGTTTGAAAATATTTCAATATATCGGGGCTCTTCGAAAAGTTTATTTTTTTTATTCACTTAAATTCCTTAACTTAAAGAACGTATATGATAGGGTTTATCAAATCGACTTTTGAATAATAGAACGATCGACTTTTTGTTGTAAAAAGTCGAAATCGACTTTTTGATTTGAAAATTGTCGATAAATCGACTTTCTTGATGCCAAAAGTCGAATAAAGTTGAAAATAGTCGAAAAGTCAAAAATAGTCGGAAAAAATCGAAAATAGTCTGAAAAAGACGAAAATAGTCGGAAAAAAATATAGAAAGTAGTAGGAAAAAATCGAAAATAGTCAGTAAAATCGAAAGGTCGATTATAGTCGGAAAAAGTCAAAAAAACTCGAAAATAGTCGAATAGTCAACTATTCCAAAATTAAAAAAGTCGAAAAATCGACTATTTGAAAATTAAAAAAAGTCAACGTTTTATTCAAAGTATAAAACCCTAGTATATGAGGTTCCAAATGGGTAATGCAAAAATTAATAACTGAACTAGGACATTTAAAATTTTCATACAAAAAAATAAATTTGTTTATTTTAGCCTTTTTTTTATTCATTTAGTAATTTAAATCTTGCTTTGAGGAAAAACGCATCCCGTTTAATCTACAATCTTCTCATCACGATTTAACATATAAATCCATCGTTTTTATTAATAACTTAAGTATTGAAGCAAAGTGGCAGAGGTATTAATTTCGGTTTCTCATAATTCAACAATTAAAAGTATTTTTTGAATATTTGGTCTCATCAATTTCATCAATTTAAATTTTTTCTATACATTTCTGTGTTACAAGGGAGAAAAGTTTTTGGTCTTTAAGATTATTCATTATTAAAAAGGGTTTTTGTATTTTAAAATATTTAATGTGTTAAACAAAAAAACAATATTTATTTTTAAAATGTCTGCATGATTGCGTTTTTAAATGTTTGTGTCTTTAAATGTCTTAACAATTGTATTATTTAAATTTGTGTTGCATATTTATCTAAACAATTTACTAAAAATATTAATCCCTTCATATTTTCCTATTTTATTTGCTTCTAGAAATGTTTTAAAAAGTCGAGAACCAGTTTATCAAGCAATTTGGGCTGACAGCATTGATTTCGATGAGGTTCTTATATCGCCGGTCATGCTGCAAGATCATATGCCTGATAAAGTATTGGCGGCTCTAAAAAAGGTAATTTCCGATGCCACCGAAGACAATACATCGATGAACAGTTCATACAATTTAAATCCTCAAGTATAAAGAAAATGCTTGCTTGTTTGCTAGATGAATCCTTGAATGTGAATTAAAACAAAAAACGTGAAAATTTTAAATGCTTTAATTTATACATATAGAAATACATACATATATACATATTTAAACATTTATTTTAAACTATAAGTATTTTGTACACTTGTATTTACATAAGTATATTTATTTTTTGTTACTTAATTTTTTTTAATAATTTATTTATTTCTTAATTTTAATTATGCTTTAAGTTTTTTTTTTTTTACTTTTTTGCTGTAAAATTTCTCATTTATTTATTAATTTAAAGATTACATTTGTAATTGTTATAGTTTAAGACATTAAAAAAAGTCTGAAAATAAATATTTTTTATTATAATTTTTATATACACTTTTTTGTTATTTTGTTTCTATTTTTAATATGGCTTAAATATGATTTTATTCGTTTGCCATATATATTTTAAAACCACTCTTTTTAATGAAGTTATCAACACAGTAGCATGTTTAATTATAGGCACACTTAACAAAGCAAATAAAATTCTATACAGTTTAAAGCATAGATTATTAGCAAATGACTATTTGGGTCCACTATACAAGAAACCTGTTTAAAATGACGTTATACTAGACTATAATCTGATTAGACTACAGACTAGAATATACACTATGTATTAGTCTAGACCACTATATACTAGACTATAAACCAGTCTATGAACTAATGCATAGACTAAAGAATAAACTAATTTATAAACAAAACAATAAAGTCAAATTACTCTTAAACTAAATTATAGATCAAACTGTAGACTAGAAAATATAATAGAATTTGTTTTGTCTGTACTATAAAGACTCATTTACGGACTAAACTATATTTGGACGTCTATTTTCTCTTACATTGATTTTTAACACATACATTTTACAGGTTGTAACTACAAGTGGTCCTCGCAAACCCCATCGTCAGGCATCGAATGCATTTTCTACAACATCTAATGATTTATATCGCAGTAATCAAGATGTCTACAGTTACTATAATTGTTCAAATATGGAATTACATCAAACACATCATCATCAACAACATCATCATCATCACAATGGAAATCATATGAGTTCCGATTCAAATGGACCAAACGATAGTTTAGATTCGAGACCAAGTTTAAGTCAAACTGATATGAGTATACCGGCAACTCAACAACATCATCCACAACAAAGAGTTTGTCTGGAAACTTCATTTACCAATCTGCACAGCCCTCAAATGAGCCACAAACATATACATTTTCCCGAAAGTATAAGTTCCAGTAAGGCCTCCTCATTGGCGGGCAGTATATTAAGTCGCAGTCAAATCAGTTGCATACAATATGACATATCAAGTACCTTAGATACTAGTATTGCGACGGTGGCTCGTAAGAGTCCCCTCAAGGTTACTAAAGAGACAAATGCTAATGTGGAGCAAACTGAATTGGTATTACAGCCGCCCAAAACTAAATGTGTAGCATTTGAAGATACACCATCACCGCTTAGAAATTTAAAACGTCAGCATTCAGCCAAAGATAAAATAAAACCTAAAACTCTACCCATACCGCCCTTGAGGAGAGCTTCAGATATTACAAACGGTGGTACTGGTGAAACTGATGAATGGTTAGGTTTAGCCCCTTTGGCCAGTCCGGAAACTCTTTCGGAAATTTCTAGTATATCATCACGTAATAGTGTACGTAATGGATTGACCTCTAGCATAGAACACTATTTACACAATGTTACCAACAATAATGTGGTCGATATCAATGATGTTTTTGAATCTCAATTGCACACACCTACAGTATTGCGAAGAGCTCCTAAATTTATAGAAAATCTTTCCAGTTGTGCCGAAGATAAACGAAATATTGATCAATACAAACGTATGGGTAGAGTTATTGTACCGCCTCCTCTATTTCCGCCATCTATACAAGATTCCAGCGATGACGATGATGATAGTTTTGCCTCTGCAAACAGTTATAAAAGAGTCGAGCCACCAGCCACCAACACCAACACTACTACCATTACTACCAACAATATAACAAAACTAACAAATCCTTCCTCAGTACAAGGCCATCGTCGACAAAATTCTAAATCAGCTGACCAACTAGACGAAGTTGTGGCCTCAACGAATAAACAACAAACCGAAGTGGGCGTGGCCCGCAAACTTACCTTTAGCGATAGCAATATTATAAATGACAACGAAAGTATAATTGCTAGCGGGGGGAACATTAATAATACATGTGCCAATCACTTAACTATCCACAACACTGGTTCACAAGATACCACATTTTATAGTGCAAATTCATCCATCGATTGTGTGTCGGTAAGTACCAGCAACAATGAGAAAAGTAACTCAAATCCTCAAATCATTATGCCAGAGGGTGTTTTAGAATCACATTTTCCCCTGCACCAGGATGCATTTACAAATACAACAGGGTCGTTGTATTCTAAAAAACATTATAAATCGTTAAACAACGACCAAGATCTAATGACAAATGTAGTACAAATGTCAACAAAGGTCGCTTTCAATTCACCGCTATCGTCCCCAATGGGTCGAGGCAAAAGAAAAAATTGTATATATCCTTCCGTAATGTCATCACAACCGTTGTATATGGCGGCCAAAATAGATGACAATGTTAAATTGTTTACTACAAATGCAACTGCAACTAACAATAACAACAACAATAACAATACCACCACAAATATACCTGAATTAACAATTACAAATGGTTCTTCTGCGTCGTCTACACCAAGTCCAAGATCCCGAACACCTAACGAAAGTAGTGTTTAATGCAATTAGTAGTACAATAGATTAAAAAGTAGAGTGTTTACTTAAAGAGAAAAATTGAAAATATTGAACATTTTCAAAAACTTTTTTACAAAAACTATAGAATTTTTCAAAAATGAGAAAAATTAATTTTTTAAAAAAATCTCATAATTCTTGGAACTATATGCGATTTTATATTCAATTTCAACTTGTCGAACTTAACAAAAAAAATAATTTAATTTAATGTACCACTTTCATTTTTTTTTTCTAAATTTTGATAATTCGAAATTAAGTTTGAATTTTTTGAAAATTCCGAAATATTTCAAAAATATATATTTAAGTTAATTTATTGAAATTTTTTAAGTTTCCATATATTTTTAAATACTTTGAAAATTTTAAATTATGTTCGAATTTTCAATCTTAGCAAAAAAGGTATAAACATTATATTATAAATTTCTTGAAATTGTGAAATTTCTTGGTACGATTTAATATATTAAATTCAATTATTATATTTCTTAAATTATTTTAAATTCGAAATTATGTTTGAATTATTTCGAACATTTCCAAATGTTATAAATTTAAATTTCGGACTATTAGATAATTTCGAAATAAATTAGTTTAATATTTTAAACATTTTTCGAAATTGTAATCTTATTCAATTTCTCAATCAATGTATTTATGATATTTCTTAAAATATTTTAAAGTTGTCTTCTTATAAATTCAAATCTTCAAATATGTAGTTATAATGAAAATTTAAATGATTGTTTATAAATATCTTTCATTTCATTAATTAAAAAATTACTAAGATTTTCAAAACTTCTACAAATTTCTTTAAGTAAACGTTTGAAACAACATAAAAAATCCTAAAAAAAATTGTTAACATATTTCTAATATAAATAACCTTAAACGAATTATAAGAATATTTAAATTAAAGTAGAATGTTTGTTACACGAAAAAAAAGTACTTATTAAAAAATGTAATAGAAATAAAGCATAATTATTTATGTTAAGATAAATATAAGTATAGAAAAAATTGTTTGTACTTGAAAAAAGTATAATGTATTTATAGTTTATGAAATACATAAAACGACTTAATTCGTTTCCATTAGTTATTTTAGTAAGTAGTTTATACATACAAATACATACCAACAACATAAATAATTACATACATACATAATATATAAACTATTAGCATAAGTAGAATTTGTTTAGAACATAAGTAGTGACGAATTTGTTGATCAAGTGATAAAGCCATCCGCAATTTATATTAGCCATATACATATAAAACATAAACAAAAATTTTAAATAAATCGTGTGCATTAAAACACCCCTCCATATTAAATACATATAACATATACCCTACACAATAACAAAAACAAAATTAAGCAAAATTTAATAAAATTCATGCATTTACAACATAAAAACCACATTATATGGTTCGTACATACATAAATACATTGTTATTTCGTTACCATAAATAAAAACAAACTATGAAATAATTATACAAATTAATTAAAAACATAAAAATAACAATTTAATTAAGATATTAATTAAATCGATGACTGTGATGTGAATGGATCTCCTCATTTAGATTTTAAATAAATGCCAATATATCTACATTCATAATATGATAAAAAATATGTTTTCTTTTAGGTTTCGAAATTGTTTTATTAAGTATTTTTTATTTACAATTTATATAAATTTTTGCGTTGTTGTTATTTTATATGTAAAAAAAATCAAGAGCGTATTTCGCTAAAAGCAAAAAAAAATCAGAGAAACAATTCTTAAAATTAAATAATTAAATAAGTAATATACATTAAACAAATTTTATAATAATTTTAAAATAAAGTAAGTAATTAAAAAAATATAAGGATGATTTATATTTCAAAAAAAAAGAGAGAAATTGGGGTATGTAATAATTATTTTTCAAATAAAACACAAATTTAACTTTTTTCTTTTTATACATATGTATGTATATTATTTTTTATTCCAACAATCACTCGACAATCAACTTAATTGTAAACATAATTTACACAAAAACACCTGTTCATTTTCCTCTGTGCTCCAGCAATTATCATTGCTTGAATCCACAACAATTTCACATTCGGTATTCGTTTCTCTTCCAAAACATAAACGCCATTTATCTACTTCACTTAACACCATTGACAAACTATCCAAATCATTAATATCTCGCAACAAGTGCAGTATTTTTATTAAAGTTCCTTGAAAAACTAATTGCACTGAAGCATCGTCGAATATCGTAACCATTTTAGTAACTTGCAGCCTTGTAATGTCCATATAGGAAAAACATATTAAAGAACGATTTGCACAACGGTGAATACCCCATAGAGGATTGGGTATTAAAACTTCATAGGCCTTGTCATATATTAAATTAAATAAATCTATTAGATGTTTTGAGGTCAGATCCTGACTAATGGTACTATATAATAAATCTGGCATTTTTTCACATTCATAAGAGTTTTCATCCGTTACTAGCTCAATTAGTTGAGACTCCAATTCATTGTTTGTTCTTTGTTCTGGCAATGCAATGGTTTCGTTACTTTCTTCTTCAAAATTAACAATAAGAGTACAATTTTCTACTTGAGTTTTTTCATTTTGTATATTAGCATTATTTATTAGTGATTCATTTTCAATTTGCTTTGGATCTTCTATAATCAGATCATATGTTTGATCGGGCTCTGTATGACCGGTGTTTTTTATTTCTTTACAGTGATTAGAGGCTCGATTTTTTATGCGGTATGAAAGCTAAAATATAATGGTAGCAATAGTAAAAATGAAGTGTCCTGGTTTAAGGCTAACGAGTGTAAAAACACTTATATTTAAATACAAAATTATAACATTTTTTTGCAAAAACACTTGTTCTCAATATTGCTTTTAAACACCAAATTATTAATCTTTGAAAAGTATTTTCTATTAATTTAATCAGATTATTTGCATTTCTTCCATATAACTAATTTAAACGTTTTTCAGTTGCTGAATAACTTAATTTTCTCATAAATTATTAATAAAAATCCAATCAACTTACCAATTCTTCCTTTGTAGTAATTTCCAAACATGGTAAAGCAAATGGTTTTAATTTCGGTCGATCTCTTTGTATTTTAAAGATTTGTCCATTTATACAGTGGTCAAATGTATAGACCACATCCTCGGGTTTAAAATGCAAATGACATACTCTATCTGTAGATCTTAAACTGCGTACTTTTGGTAGAACTTCAGCCCATTGTGCAAATAACGTTTGTTCCTTTTTTAATACAAATCGTATTGGTTAATAAATTTTTATATTTTTTTTAAATCACTTACCTTCGGTACTAAAAACATTGTTCTATTCGGTTGATCCTTATTTTTACTATCACAAAATGGTACAAAACATGTCCGCATTTTTATTTATTTAAAAAGAAAATCACTTGAAAATTCACACTTTTACTAAATTAAAACACCGCAGCAAACAACTTTGTACTTCATAGAATCAAAATAAACAATTATAATATAGAGAGCTGCCAGATTATAAAATTATTTTAACCATCTGGCTATATTTACATCGTTAATATCACCGATAGTGCTTCTATCGGTGATATTAACGATGTAAAAGTTTTTAAGCGCATCTCAATATTTTGGAAGTTATAGGGCTTTGAAATTCGAATTTCCCTAAGAAATTGGCATTATAAAAATTTTTGTTATAGAAAAAAGTTGAGTAAAAAGAAAGAATTACGTTAGCGAACCCGCTTTTAGACATACCACAGAGTTAAAAGTCCTTTTTCTATTTTATTTTTATAAATGCACCATTAACAGCTTCCAATTAATACTTTAATCTTTTTAATCGTGACTTAGGGAAATAAATGAGTACC
>MINK01172229.1:16102-46604 GCA_001735545.1 Phormia regina
AATGTTCAAAAACATATGATACGTTTACTTTTGTTGACTGGTTGCCCAAAATGTTTTACGTTACATTTCTTTATTCTACGTTGCGTTTAAAAGTTGACTGATTGTGCCTTAATATAATATAGGAATTTAAATAAATCGCCTAACAGAACTTTTAATGTGGCAAGCTACTTTATTTCTATGAAGTGTTGTTAACTTTTTCTTATCAAAATCGCTGAAAATGGAACAAAAACTTTATATATTTTGTATACGAATATATTAAAATCAGTCTATAAATTATGATTAGAGTCCTCTAAACCGACTTTACAAAATTAATTTATAACCCCATAAAGTATATATTTTCTGGGTCCTGGTTAGATTCTGAGTTCAAATAGCTATGTCCGTCTGTTAAAAGGGCTCGAACGAGACAACGTATCGAGCCGAAATTTGGCACAAATATTTATCCAATATAATGTTTGTTTGATATTGAAAATGGTCAAAACCGGTTAACAAATAAAAATGTTATGGGCTAGAAACTAGGGTGTCCGTTTCATACTTTTTTGCTAATATTTCTGAAACAAAAAGCATGTACGAAAAAATTCTTGCTTGTTTTTTAATTTATTTTACTAACTTTATATTGTTGCCTAAACATTTTTTTATATTTTTGAAATTATTGATCGCTTCAAAAACAATTGTATACTTCTTTTAAAGATATTGTAAGCTAACATTTTCGTAAATTTATTTTAACAAAATCGGACAAGCTGTTTTTGAGGTATGACAACATAAGTGGAGAAATATCTCAAAAAACAAAATTTTGTGAAAATTAGCGAATTCACTTAGTTGCGAATAGATTCGAGAAGAATCGAAGATTTTTATGATCGATATCTCATTTTGTTGCTATTAATTGTGGCTTTGTGATAAAATAATAAAACTGAACAATTTTTGTTGTATTCGATTTTTCATAATTTTTTTTACAAAAAAAATTTGGTATTTTTTGGTTAATTTTTTATTATAACTCCGAAACTGCTAAGTCAATTGGAACGCAATATATAAATGGATTAAAAGTTGTATACATTTAAATTGTTTGTTTTAATAATAACCAACATTTTTCGGATTATCATTAATTATCAGAAAAATTTCTAAAAAATATTATAATTTTACTAAAAAATTAATAATAAAAAAACTTTCCATAGAATTCAAAATTTGGATAGTATTTGTACCACTGGAACTATAATAAATCAAAATTGGTGGTATTTCAAGCCTTTTTGGAGTTGACCTGAGCTATTGAAATTTACTTTTTATTGTTATTGATAAAATCAAATAAAAAGTAGGAATAAGTAAAAAAATATTTAAGAAGCAGTCGTTTTTTTAATTGCGTGCGTTACTGTGCCGACGTTTTGTTCTAGTGCTAACAAAACAGGCTAGGGGAAAAATTATTTTTTGAATAATGTAGAAACTTTCAAAAATAAAAAAAAACTATAATGTTATCTCTTTCAGTAATTTCGATCCTTAACATTTAATTTAAATATTTGTTTTTATAAAACAAAACAAATTTTGTCTCGTCAAAATGTATGGAAAAAAATAGGGTTTTATAGTTTGAACAAGAAGTTGACTTTTCGACTTATTCTGACTGTTTTCGACTTTTTCCGACTATAATCGAGTTTTTCGACTTTTCGTTGTTTTCCGACTATTTTCGAATTTTCGACTTTTCGGTTATTTTCGACTTTTTTTTACTATTTTCGACTTTTTCCGACTATTTTCAACTTTTTCCGACTTTTCGACTATTTTTGACTTTTGGCATCAAAAAGTCGATTTCGATTTTTTACAACAACACGTCGATTATTCGAAAGTCGATTTGATAAATCATAGAAAACAACATTCAAATTTATTTGTTGTTTTCCATACTTTTTGAAGAGATGAAGTTTTCGGTCGTGTAAAAAAAGAGGGTTAATCCAAACCAAGAAAAAGCCCAAGTTTTCTTTTGAAATAGCTCAATTGACATTACTGAATTCTTGTTCTTAGCTCGAAGAATCAAAACAAATACCAATAAAAACATTACACATCCCAACTAAATTAGTAACCCAAAAATAAACAAAAAAAATTGGAACAATACGCACAAGTGGGAAAAATAGAAAGACAACAATGTGTGGACAGGTCTGATAAGTATTCGATGCCCAGGTCTACAAATTTAATCACAACAATAAGAAAATGTCACGTAATGTTTTGCAAAGTAGTTTACTTAATGCCGGATTAAGTATAATTTTTCAGGTAAATTATTTTAAATGAACATTTGATTGTCATTCATTAATGATATTACTGATTAATTTCCTAACAATTAGGTATTATGTCGTATAGTTACCTTTGGCATCAATGCCTTTATAGTGCGTAATGTTGGTCGTGAAGTATTGGGCATTATGAATGTTCGCCTACTTCTATTGGAGAGTACAGTGTTATTTTTATCCCGAGAAGCTATAAATCGTGCAGCTCTCAGTGCCACTTCGCAGCAACGTGAAAAATGTTCATGGGCTCAATTAATAAATCAACAATGGCTAACGTAAGTAGTGTTGAAATGAAAGTGTAATCCATTTGTATGTATGTAAATATCCTGCTCTTCCTATTATTCCTCCTTCCAGTGTTCCCATCTGTGTAGCTATAAGTGTGCCTTGCGTATATATATGGCTAAATTGGCTTTCAGCTGTTGATACTGTATTTGAGTCACAATACAATTTTGCTTGCTATGCTGTCGCCTTGTCTTGTGTCATAGAACTGTGTGCCGAAGCTCCAGTGTTTGTTTCACAAGTTTTTTGTTTTGTTAAACTTAAAGTTATCCTAAATACTCTACACATTTTTGTACGCTCTGTGGTGTTTCTTTGGATTGTCTTAGGCAACAAATCGTTAGCCATTTATGCCTTTGCCATTGCCCAATTGGTTAGTGCGTTTACAATACTTCTAACGCATTATGGATTTTATTTTTACTACATAAAAATGTTTGAAGATTATAAAAAATCATTAAAGGATAAAGAAAATAAATGGCAGCCAAGATTACCATTTATAAATGCAACAATGTTTGATAACATGCAGGATTTCCCTTTTAGAAATTTAAAGGAATTCCTGCCTGGCATGTTGATGAAACAAGTAAGCCTTTTATGATTTAAAGAAACTTCTTAATTCATTTTTTATATGCACTTCACTATAGGAGAAATTTTTCAATACCGAGCTGCAAGTTTTAACTTTGAGTTTTGTTAAACAAGGTGTTCTTAAGCAGATACTAACAGAGGGTGAGAAATATGTTATGTCCATGAGTCCTGTGTTAAGTTTTAGCGAACAGGCTACTTATGATGTGGTCAATAATTTGGGCAGCTTAGCAGCTAGATTCATATTTAGACCCATAGAGGAAAGCAGTTATTTTTACTTTACACAAACCATAGCTAGAGATGTGGATCTTAAAGAACAAGATAAGGTAAATTTAATTGTATTTTCTTTTTTACTAAAAAAAATTATTAACCATTTAACAATTTTTTCAACAAAAGTCAAAAGTCCAACAAGCCGCACAAGTTCTTAGTCATCTTTCGTTAGTTGTGTCATCAATAGGCCTTCTAGCCTTAGTTTTTGGCCAAAGTTATTCACATACTGTGTTACTGTTGTATGGCGGTGCCGATTTTGTAGCAGACAATTTACCAGTAGTATTATTAAAATGGCATTGTTTGGCTATATATTTTTTGGCGGTTAATGGTATAACCGAAGGCTATATGTTTGCCACTAATACTAGTCAAGACATAGACAAATATAATTATCTAATGGCTATATTTTCCATAAGTTTCCTGATTTTGTCGTATGTATTGACGAGTATATTTGGTCCAGTTGGTTTTATATTTGCCAATTGTATTAATATGTTTTCGCGAATATGTTTCAGGTAATTAATTTTAGAATAAAATATATTTTTATTTGTATATTAAGTAATTTTGATTATTAATTTCAGTACTCGTTTTATTTGGTTACAATATAAGCCATTGGATTGTAATCCCTTATTGGGTTTGTTGCCAAAGAAATTGTTTTTAGGAACTTTAATTTTTGTGGGAATTGTTTGTTATTATTATATGGTAAGTAACACAAATAATATAAGACTCATCGATGCATACTGACACAGAAACGATTTTTTTTAAATTAATCTGTAATTTCTAAACGGCTGTTTGGATGTATATAAAATTTTATGCAGGCGAGGCACAGAAGTGTACCATTTTAAATTTGAAAAGGAATTCGTAAGAAGTCTCTGGAGCGGAGCTTTGTATGTTAAAATATTGTATTTCTGACATAATTTGTAACCCTTTTCAAAGATAAAATTGTCCGCTGCTATTCCTGTGTAAAATTTCATGTAATTCCACTAAGTCGACTAAAATTTACCGATTTTGTATTTTATTATAAAATCCCTTTTAAAAACTTTCGTTTCTGCTTCACTATGATTGCAAATAACTGTCAAGCTTTTTCATATTCATTGGGTTTAAAACCAAATAGGTAGAGGGTGAACATGCTACATTTAATTTGTATATACCAAAGAAAAAAAAATTAATGCTTAGTGCTTTCAAATTTTGAAAATTTCTCGAAAATATCAAAATTTTATCAAAATGGAATTTAAAAATTTCACAAAAAATCCTAAATTTCACTAAAAATCAAAAATTTTACAAAAACATAAAAAAATTAAGTTTTAATAAATATTCAAATTTAAACAAAATCCGATGTTTTTTTCTCATAAATACTTTAAAAAGTAACGTAATTCAGATTTGGTTTCACATTTTTTATTTGTTATTACCATTTAATGAGGGTGAAGGTTTCATAGTAACAAGGTAACATCTTCCTTCAAAAAAAAAAAAATTACTTAAACATTAACATATACTTTTTTTATCTCTTCTTGCAGTTTAATGCCTCCATTCTTAAGCATCTAAGTTTGGGCGTTGTAAGCGTTTTGATTGTTTTAGCTGTTTGGTCCTATGAAAACAAGGATCTTATAAAACTGGGATGGTCTTATAAAAGAAAACTAAAGGAATTTTGATGTAAAAAGACAAATATTTATATTAATAAATCCTCTTAAGAAAATATTAAAAGGACTTAATGCGCTTAATATATATTTTTCTTCTTAAAACTAAACACTACTTACCTAAGACATTCCTAGAAAAATCTTCTACATAAAATTAAACACTTCCTTAAATTTATATTTTTTATAAAAAAAATGTATATAAAAAATATTAACAATTTATTGCTTACACTTATTTATATTAAAAAAACACACAACAAATTTCACTTACAACTAAACTATAAATAAAGTAAAAAATGTAAAACTTTATATAAGTACATAAAAAATAATACTTAAAAATTCATTGTTTATTACTCCACATTCGAAAATTTCAACATACAATTCAAATACATTTATAAAATACAAACATTATTAAGGCCATTAAATGACCTAAGTAATTCATATTATACCAAGGCAATAGTATGGCTTTCAAAGAATCCTGAGTATTTACAGTTGTTGGTGATACATTTAACATTATACCCAAATAGGCCAATTGTATAACAACTATTAAACTAAAGGAAAAATTTACTAAACGTACTAATAACAAAGCAGGAGTAAAATATTGTCTTGCAGCTTGGCGTGGACAGTTTTTATATTTGCAATTTTGTTTGCAAGATGTAGATTCTATACAGGCATCAAACACTTGAGCTAAACAACGCCTTAAAAGATTCTCAAAGTAGCTAAAGCAACTTAAGGAAATTAAAACCAAATGTACTCTATAGTTGAAACCATGTACCAAACACGATACAAGATAGGTAAGAAATATAGACATAAAATAAGGATATTTGGTGACACGTAAACGATTAAATATGTTTTGTTTTAACCACAAATGCATAGGTATATTCCAGTTGCGTATAACAACGGATAGAGAACGGGGGAATTCAATAGCCAAAGGATTAACTATAATATATGAAGAAGGAGGGCTAGTGGCTGACAAAAGTGTAGCCTGTGAAAGATAACAAACAAAATAATGGCTACAACGCACTGCGAAAGCATCCATGTAGGTACTCCACCATAGACCAGCTCTTACTAATTGTTTTAACCAGGGCACTAAACAATTGGAAAGATTTAGAAAACCAAGAGCCAACAATACGGACAAAATAATTCTAAATACAAAAGGTCCTAATTTATATTTTATAGTAAAATCTGGTTTATAATTTCTTAAAGATACCCAGGGTCCCAATATTAAAGAAGCCGGGCTTAAAAGATATCCCAAATATGTTATTAACTCATACTTGATCCTTTCATCTTGTACCTCGAATGCCAAAGAAATCAATTTCATACTGACTACCATCTGAGGTCCCCGAATAGTTTCATATTGTTCCGTTTTTAAAAGAAATTCAAAAAATAACTGACATAGTATAGTGTATATACAAATCAAAGCTCCCGTATAAATTGTTTTAAATTTTAAAGTCAGCTTCAGGAATAGGCACAAATTTAAAACATGTAGGCACACATAAAGGCTGCCGATATTACCCACATAAAACCATAAACTTATAAGCCCACAAACGATGGCTATTAAATGGTACAAATATTGATGTCTATTACCTATTGTACGTCTGACTAGTTCCCAGGCAATGCGTTGTAAAAAACCGCAGCCTAAAAGTACCAGAATATATTGTTGCACTTGTTGGGTAGAGGATTTAATACAGCCTTGATAGACATCCTTAAATGATTCTTCTTCTGCTGGCAGTAGCATGGAATCGTAATCATAATCTTCATTTTCGTCGAGATCCTCATGATGGCCTACTTGATCGTAGTAATAGTAGTCCATTTTATTTCGTTAAAATTATATTTTTTATTTACTTTTTGTGGACTACCGGCAAAAATGATGGATGCTGTACAGAGACCTGCGCCGAAGGATTTTAGCGGCGGCGGCGACTTTTCTATAAATTGTTGGCGGCGGCTTAGGACGGCTGAAAGGTGAACAAAAATCGTCTTATGGTGCACATTGGCTCACAAATGTGGGTCCAAGTCACCTTAGATATAGAGGGATCAAAAGATAGTTTGTTTGAACATAATTTATAAGTATTTCCTAAAAAAATTATCGCATAAATTTTCGTATTTGCTGTACTTCTAAAGTGTTTCGAAGGAATGATTTCATTTCATAACGGACAGCAATCGGATTTGACATATATTGCTGTGCAAGTATTTAGTATTACTATCGAGTACCGAGTGTTTGCCTGTTTTTCTTGGGTCACTCAATATTATAATAAGTACCCTATACTGTCAAGAATTAATTTTTTAAAATGAATATCATACAATAGTAATAATAACAAAGTACTCGCACATCTACAAAAACCAAACAATTCCTGTATTTGTTAGTGTAAGAACAGCTGTTCTTAACGATATCTTTCTAATTATACTATGGATATGCAATAGTGGTAAGTTTCACAATACCAATTCTCAAGTATATAGTATTGTGTTATATGTTATTTCAAAATACATTTTTAAGAATTTTTTTAAATATATATGAAATTAAAAATAATCAACATTGTAAACCTATTTTCACAAAATTTCGGTAAAATTAATATTTTCCCAAAAAATCAATTTTTTCATAAAATCTTAATGTATTCCCTCTAAAAAATTTTATTTTTCACAAATTTTTTTTTACTAAAATTTTAATTTTTTCACCAATAATTTTATTTGTCGCTAAAAATTGTATTTTTCAACCAAAAATTGTATTTTTCCACAAAAAAATTATTTTTCACCAAAAATGTATTGTTCACTAAACTATTTTTTCGCTTTAAAATAAAATTTTTCAACTATATATTTTGTTTTCAACAAAAATTTGATCCTTTAAATTTTAAAATATTTTTAACGCAAAAATTTATTTTTCACTAATAATCTAATTTTTTTCGCTTAAAAATCAAAATTTTTACTATATATCAAATTTTTCAACAAAAAAAGTAATTTTTACCTAAAACTATTTTTTACTAAAAACCTATTTTTTTTTTTTACAGAATTGATGTATCAAAGAAAACAAATCAAAAAATAAAGTCCAACCATATAAAATAATTATCAATAATCTGGTACCATAATTGAATTTTCGAGGTTTCTCCGAAATTCCTTTATGAAAGGAAAGTGTTAACCAATGACCAATTGGGTGGGCCTACCTTGGTACTCACCCATACACATAATTGAAATTAATTAGTTTTTATTTCCCAGGTAGAATTGCTTAATTATGAACTGCATGGTCAAATATTTTGAAATCATGGCATAAATAAGTATTATGAGTAATTTTTACTAAAACCTATTTTTTACTAAAAAACATATTTTTACGTTTTTTTTTTTTTTTGTTTACAGAATTGATTTATCAAAGAAAACAAATCAAAAAATAAAGTCCAACCATATAAATATTATCATAATCTGTACCATAAATTAATTTTCGAGTTTCTTCGAAATTCCTTTATAAGTATGTTACCAATGACCAATTGTGGGCCTACCTTGGTACTCCCATACACATAATTGAAATTAATGTAGTTTTTATTTCCAGGTAGATTTGCTTAATTATGAACTGCAATGACAATATTTTATGAAATCATGGCATAAAATTTCTTTGTTGCATACAAGGTACACTGTGCCCTGGTTGCATATGTGTAAAAAATTCTTGACAGTTCTCATTATTTAACCAACTACTGTAGTGTTATCGACATCAAGTGAATGTTTGTCATTACAACAAACAAGAAGAAGAAGAGTTGCGAAATTGCAACAAAATTTACAGAGAAGCTTGTTTGCAAATATTTTGTTTGAAAAAACTTTGTAACTCCTAATATAAAAATAAATAATTAAAAATATCTGCACACATATTTGTATTGCTCATCAATTAAACAGCATTTCTATTATTATACTTTTGTCTAGAAAAAAACTAAAGCGAATTTGTGTAGAGAGCAACATTTTAACAGCAGCAGAATTAGCAACAACAACAAATATTTGTTCTATACGCCAGGAGTCCATTTACTTTAGGATATCTTTAATTTTATACCGACGATAAATACACAAATTATTTGGAAAATGGTAAGATAAAGTTAATAAATTTATAAAATGCCAAGAAATACTATTTTTTTCATTATGGAGGAGTTATTGTATATATAATACGCCGGTTGATTTTTTGTTTTTCTTAATGAAGTTTTTTATATTTTTTGGAGGTTATGATTTTTGCTGCTGCCGTTTGCAAATCTTTTTTTTAATTTTCTTGTTAAATTTTAATTGGTTGGGCGAATGATATAGTTTGTTTTTTTTAGGAAATCCAACAGTTGGAGATATTGTGTAAACAACTATATGAGGCCACAGATTCTGTTTTGCGTTCCAATGCAGAAAAAACTTTGGTACAATTTGTTAGCAGCCAAGATGCTCTGCCAAAATGTCAAATGCTCTTAGATCGTGCCGATTCCAGTTATGCTCAGTTGTTGGCCGCCACCACTTTGACAAAATTAATACAGGGTTTAAATTTGGAACAACGAATTGATATCAGGTTAATAATTAAACTATTAATTTAGAAGAATCATAAATTTATTTGATGGTTGTTTGATTATAGGAGTTATATACTTAACTATTTGGCTAATAGGCCGAACTTGCAACATTTTGTGGTACAGGCCTTGGTAACTTTACTGGCAAAAATAACCAAGTATGGTTGGTTCGATACCTATAAAAACGAGCTAATATTTCAGAATTTATTGGAAGATGTTAAAACATTTTTACAGGTAAATAGATTTAGCGACAACACAAAGAGTCTCAAAGTTAAACGACTTTTTTCCTCTTATTAGGGTTCTGTAGAACATTGTACTATTGGAGTGCAAATCTTATCACAATTAGTTTTAGAAATGAACTCAATTGTGGAAGTTGATGCCAATATATCATTTTCCAAAAATCGCAAAATTGCAACATCATTCCGAGACCAACAACTATTCGACATATTCCTATTGTCTTGTAATCTTTTGGTGACTGCCCGCGATAATAGTAAAACCTTAAATTTCATGGATGAATCGCAACAAGCTTATGTCAAGTAAGTAATTTTGACTCGTTCGTATTTAATACTCTGTTCGCATCTTTGGGTTTTTTCTACTTTTGTTTCTTTGTAGTTTGGTTTCCCATGTGTTGCGTTTGACTAAGAACTGTTTGAGTTTTGATTTTATTGGCAGTTCAACAGATGAATCATCCGATGATATGAATAGCGTTCAAATACCTACATCATGGCGTCCGGCATTTTTAGATGCAAATACATTAAAATTATTTTTTGATTTGTATCAGATATTACCCAATGGTTTGGCCAGCTATTCGTTAGCATGTTTGGTGCAGGTACGCAATTAATTTGATATAAAACTGTAAAAACTTTAATTTATTCCCAGGCATTTGAGTTTTAAATTGATGTAATTAATATTAATTTTTAGATGACTTCGGTACGTCGTTCTTTATTTAATAACTCGGAAAGAACAAAGTTCCTGACACATTTGGTGGAAGGTGTTAAAAATATATTAGTTAATTTGCATGTAAGTTTAGCAATTAGAAAAATTTTAATATTTTATAAGAAAAAAATAAAATTTGTTTACTATTATTAAGGGTTTAAGTGATCCCGATAATTACCATGAATTTTGTCGCCTATTGGCCCGTCTAAAGTCTAACTATCAATTAGGGGAATTGATTGCTGTGCCTTGTTATCCCGAAGCTATAGCATTAATTGCCAAATTTACCGTGCAATCATTACAGGTTTTCTTATTTTCAAAATCTAACTTATTTAATATTATTTTTAAAATAAAACAAAATTTACTCCTAGATGTGGCAATTTGCTCCTAATAGTGTACACTATTTGCTAACCCTATGGCAACGTATGGTGGCTTCAGTTCCTTATGTCAAATCAGCCGAACCACACTTATTAGGCACCTATACACCCGAGGTAACAAAAGCCTATGTTGAATCACGTCTCGATGCAGTACCTGTCATTGTACGTGATAACATCGATGATCCTTTGGACGATTTATGTATGGTCCAACAGCAATTGGAGCAATTATCGGTTATTGAACGTTGTGAATATGATAAAACGTGTCAATTGTTGGTGCAACATTTCGATCAAAAAGCCCGTGAATATGAAAACTTATTGCAGACACCCAATTCAAACCCGCTGGACATAAGTATACACGAATTACAATTGACATGGTTGGTGTACATTATCGGTTCGGCTATAGTGGGTCGATTGACGGTGAATTCGAACGATGATCATGATACTATGGATGCTGAACTGGTTATTAGGGTATTTCAATTAATGCGCTTAACCGATGCTCGTCTACCGCAGGCAGGCTGTGAAAAATTGGAATTGGCAATTTTAAGTTTTCTTGAGCAAGTACGCAAAATGCATATCAGCGAACAAACGCAAAAAGCAAATGTTTATAAACGTTTAAATGAGGTATTTGGCATCAGTGATGAACAAATGCTGTTAAGTTTTATAAATCGTAAAATGTAAGTTATATGGAATTACATATATTTTGATTTTTATTCTTTAAAATACTTTAATTATTATTGGATTCTTATTAAGTATAACAAATCTGAAATTTTGGGGCCACTCCGAGCAAATAATAACGAAAACATTAATGTTGCTATCAGATCTCTCGGTACATTTCAACTCGGTACGCAAATTAGCAAAACTGGAAGAGGTACAGTTTATGCTAACACATCATACGGTAAGAGATCTATCAATGTGTTCTTTCGAAATAAACATATTTCAACTAAATCTTATCCCTTAAAATTGGGTGATTATTTTATTACTTTCGTGTCTAGAGTGAACATTTCCCTTTCTTGGGCACCAACTCTTCTTTAACTGAAATGCGTTGCCGTACTATGTTTTATACATCACTAGGACGTCTTTTGATGTTTGATTTGGGCGAAGATGAGGAGAGATTTTACAATTTTCTAACACCTTTAACAAGTATATTTAAAAGAAATCGAATCTATTAAAAAAAAAACCTATCTTTTTTTATATATATTTTTTTTAATAGATCAATTTGAAAACCTGGGTCCGGTGTTAATGGACTCTAATAGTTTTCCCAATGAAGAGGCCAAAAAGGCTATAATTGGTTTGGCCAGAGATTTGCGAGGTCTAGCTCAACCTCTAACATCACGTGTTCCTTATACAATGCTATTTGAATGGTTGTAAGTATTTAAACATAACAAATTTTCAAAAATATTTCAAATTTAAAAACTTTTACAAAATATATAAATGAAGTGATCATTTTAAGAAAAAATACTGTTTTTAAAAGTCAATTGTAATAAATATTAATATTGAAAAAATGGTTGCATACAAATTTTCATAATTTTAAGAAGTTATTTTTAAATTAAAAAATGGATATAAAAAAATGTTAAAAAATTTGGTGATTGAAACATTTACTAATTTTAAAAAAAGTGCTAAATATTTTATAACATAAGAATTTTCCAAAAGAAATCACAAATTAAAAAAAAATCTTATTTTGACAAAATGTATTAAAAAATCAAAAAAAGGCCAAATAAAAAATATTACTGTTAATGAATGAATAAATAAATAATAAAAATTTTAATGTTCAAATAAAAATTTCCTTTATAAATTTTTAAAAAAATTATAATTTAAAAAATATGTATACTAAGCCCATTTTTTAATAATAATTTATAAAAAAAAATATATATTATAAAAAAATACTAATTAAGTAAAAATACTATACTTAAAAAAATAAATCCAAATATTTGTGTATTTTTGTCCTTTTTAAGATACTATTCCGACTACTTACCCATGCTTATACGTGCTGTTGAGCTTTGGGCCCACGATCCTGCCGTTACAACACCAGTTCTAAAACTTTTTGCCGAATTGGTACACTGTCGTACACAACGTTTGCAGGGCAATGTTTCCAGTCCCATGGGTATACTATTATTCCGTGAAGCTTCTAAACTTATTTGTATCTATGGCAATCGTATATTGCATTTGGATGTACCACGTGATCAACAATATCCCATGCGTCTGAAAGGCATTTCTGTATGCTTTACCATATTAAAAAATGCCTTGGGTGGGAATTATGTTAATTTCGGTGTATTTAAACTCTACGGTGACGATACATTGGATAATGTTTTGAATATAGCGGCAAAAATGATAATGTCAATACAACAAAATGATTTGTTGGTAAGTGAAAACAAATATATATTTTATTATTATTATTACAAAATATAATATTATTATATTACTAAATAATGCATTTCTTTTATTTTTATTAATTTTAGGAATATCCCAAATTAGCCTCATCCTATTTTAATTTGTTGAATTGTTTATCACAAGATCATATAAGTTTTCTGGCTGGCCTAGAACCTGGTGCATTTGTTTACATTCTAGAAAGTCTTTCTAAAGGATTTACAGCTTTGGGTAAACTAAAAAACTAATTAATTTGAAGAAAAACAGCTTATAATTGAAATTTTTCTTTTACAGATTCGACTATTTATATAACTTGTTGTTCCATTTTGGATAGCATTGTATCCTATATATTTAAGCAACTTCAATTGAAAAGTATGTTTTTAAGCTTCATTTTAAATATAAAATAAAAACAATTAAATTTTTTATGATTTATAGTGTCTACATTCCCAAATAAAAAATTACGCAGTTTAACTCCGGAAAATGCTAGATTCTTAGAGGTAATATTTATATTAATATGTTTAAGATCTGTTTTAACATAACATATATTTTCTTTGTATTTTCAGGTTGTTAAAATGAATTCGGAATTGTTACAAAATATGATGTCAACTTTGTTAAATAATGTGATGGCTGAAGATTGCCGAAATCAATGGTCTATGTCAAGACCTTTATTAGTTTTAATACTTTTGTATGAGGATTACTTTAGGTAAGTTTTGAAAGCAGACGAAATCGCTAAATTAAGACGTGAATATTAAAATATCTTAAAAATGTCAAAAAATATTCTTGTCTATATAAATTTATAATTTGATATAAAATATGCTAAGTAAACAAAAATATGTCCCAAAGTGGTAGTTTAAAAAAGAGCCAGTTATCTTTATATCTATTCAATATTAAATTTATAATGTGTTCTTAATTATTTTTTCAAATAATCCTCAATTCTATGAAGTTTTATTTTAAAAAATATTTGTTTGATTTTTAGATCTCTTAAAGATAACATTCTACGCGCACAACCTTTAGACAAACAACAAATTATGGCCCAGTGGTTTGATGATTTAATGAGCGGCATTGAACGTAATGTTTCCAGCAAAAATAAAGAGAAGTATAAATCCTTACTCAAATCCATTTATATAAAAAAGAAACAAAAATTAATATTTAATTGTTTTTTATTTAGATTTACTCATAATTTATCATCCTTCCGTCGTGATGTTGTTAACTTGCCGAAAATATCGAATTATAGCACTGGTTCGTCATTTATCGATGAATTTTCGTAAAAATATATTAAAATAAGAAACATATTAATCAGAAAACAAAACAAAACAAACAAACAAACGATTTGAAAATAAATCATAGCTCTCTGTTAAATTATAGTTTATCTTCCTTTCTCTCTTTTTCTATTTATTATTAATATTTTTAATTTTCTGGCATCATTTTAAATATTTAATGATTGATTACGTATAAAAAAACAAAACTATTTAATATTTTTCTATTAATACATTTTCAAAGAAAATATTAACTTTAACAATAACAAATAGTTGTAATAGATGGTTTGTTTTTTTGTTTTTAAAACAAATTGATAAATTTATTATTATTACTATTATCATTCTTTAATTTTAAAATAAATTTAAATTATTTTAATGTGGCTACAAAATAACAAGAGAGATCTATGTATTTAAAAGCAAAACAAATAATATATATAAATTATTTTTTTGTAATTTGTTCTATTTAAATGTGTTTTTGTTTTATTGACTTTTCTCTAACTTTTACTAATTTCTATATTATTATTATTATTAATTTCAGATAATTCGTATCAAATTTATTCGGAAAATAATTATTCGGTTTCGGTGTGATTCTTTACTTCAAACGACAAGCATTAGTCACGGACTGCTTTTATAAAAACAAAAAATAAAATTAAATAGAATAATAAATTTTGGATAAAGATTTTATAAAAAAAAATAACAAAGATTTAATAAAAGAAATACATAATTATTCTATCCCCCCTAAACCAACACTGACCGGCATAAAAGCAAAAAGTCTGTTTCAAATTAATACAAAAAAATATATATATTTTTTTTATTTTAAATAAAGTTATTTGATGTACATATTACAACATAATTGCATATACATATATATTATATAAACAAAATTAAATTTATTTTAATGATCAAAGTATTTTTCGTTGTTGGAAATTATTCTGTAATGTAGCAAAAAAAAAAAATTGTATTAAATTTTCTTTTTGAAGTTATTCAGTGTAGGTTTTTGGCGGCATTGAATAGATACATCTTAAACATAGCTCGGGTTCACACACAGCAATTTTTCTTGCCACAATTCTGAGTTTATAGGATAGAGAGGAGATGAGAATACTAAACTTTTCCCATTTATTTACTTCTCTCGTCTACAAAGTCAGAATAGCGGCAAGAAAAATTGCTGTGTGTGAACCCCGACATATTAAGCGTTTTTGATAAATTGATAGGTACAGCAGCTAAAGCTCCAGGATGCTAGCTTCACATTTTCTTGTATTAAACTTGAAGTCAATTTTAAAAAAGTAGCCGTTCAGAAAAGTTTATTTTTTTTATTATGAATGTGACGTCATTACTAACTATTACATACCGTCTACACATAGTCATAATATGTGAGATAACACTAACAGAGAGTACCAAATTTGAGAGTAATCATTTTGTTTATATTACATCTTAAACAAGGGGTAAACGTATTTTAATAAATCTTATAAGATTTATTTGTTTTCACTGTCACAAAGTAAACATGTACTTTTAATTGAAGAAATTCGAAATTTATTAGCACAATTTTTATTTTTTTTTTTTTATTTTAAATGAAAAATAACCTTTAAAATAAAACAATTTTACAAAAAAACATTGTCTTTAAGAACTTTTTAAAATACACAATCACACAAAAACTTTTACATGTGCGTTTTTTTTTCTGGACAGTAAATCTTATAAGATAGTTGTGTAGAGAAATCTTATGACAACAATCTCATAATATTTCTTATAATACTAATATTTTAATCTACACTTGGGATTAACTTGACACTCTCTGTTACATATTATAATATATATATTATGATATATAAAAATCTCCTGTGGAGACGCTATGCTATGATAGAATTTTTTTTTATATGTTATATTGCAATATAATACTGTCAACTCCTAAAGTAATAATAGCGATTTTAACAGTAAAATTATCGCCATAAATATGGTAACCTTCTTAAGTATGGGAAAAAAGCAATTCTACAGGTTGATGTCCAAAAAAACTCAAATTTCTATTGTATTTTCTCGTAAACAATTTAATAATACATATTATTAAACAAATTATTAGAAGATTAAATTTTAAGTCATGCTTGACCGTTAAAAATACCACAGGCACCAGAGCTGCCCTAAAGAATTTTAACGACGGTGGGGCAACTTTTGAAAAAAATTGGCAACGTTTAAAAATTTACTGTTAGCTGTCTAAAAGGCAAACGTAATAAGTTTTTATTTTCTAGTTTTCGAATCGTCTTATGGGGCACATTGGTTCACAAATGTGCATCCAAAACTCCTTAGATGTTAGAAGACCGTCTGTTTCCTAAAAAATTAACACATACATTTTTTCGAAGTGATTCCATTTCAAAACGTACAGCAAACGGATTTGAATTGATTTCAATAAAATTTGCTAAAGGTATTTTTCATTGGAGTGGTATTTTAATACAAATTATGTTTTATCCAGACGTGTGTAAAAATCTAGGTAGTGTATCGAAGAAATCTATCTAAATCTTTATCACAATCTTTTTTTGATGTTTGTCTTGATAAAAATTTGTCTAATGTATACTAAATGGAATGAAAATAAATTTTTACATAGCTATGTGACTTTTTAATAATCAAACAATTGACTGTTTTATTGAAATTTTGGAAATTGGATATTTAACGATCATTAACAAACTTATACCTGAATGTATTGACTAACTAAAATTCATATTTTTAACTAAAGAGTATGAACCTACATACTATATTGAACGAATTTATATACCGTACCAATTTTTTAGCATCTGTGTAATAATGTTAATTCACTATGTAATGCATTATTTCTAATTTTTGAGTATATTTTCTATTAGAGTGTCGTATTGTCATAATGTCATAAAATTTAACAATACAAAAAAATATTAAACATATTTTGTATACATTGAAATATTTTAGAACATATGACAATAAAACATAATTGCACACCTTGTGAATCCCCCATATTTATATATTAAAAAAAAACATATTGAAATTACCGGTTCAGTTGATGTAACGTTAACGATAATAAAGTGTTTTTTGTGAAGTTAAATAAACTTTTAAGAAAATAAAATATTTTGAAGGTTTCGGTATAATATAAAAAAATCCTATCAAGGAATAAATCAAAAATACTTCTAATTTTAATTGGATATGTGTTATTTTAAATTGCATATGTATAATAAAAGCTTTATAAAAAAATATCCATACAAATTTGATTAATAAATTTTAACATTTTTTTTATGAATAAGGAAGTAATTCTAAAATATATTAATATTTTAAAAAGCCCATAACTCGCAAAGAAAGAGAGTAAGTAAAATTTTTAAATTCCTTTCATCGCACTAAAAAAATTATAAATTTTTTAAAAATCGCTTCTATTTTCGTTAATAGTTATGTTACTTAATTTCTCACATAATCGCCAGATCTTTAAAGAAAATAGCACCATTACCATCACTGAATTTAGGTGTTGGCCAATCTGTCAAACAAAAGTTCGCTTATTGTACGTCCGCGGAGTGTGTGTAATAGAAGAATTTGTTAGCAAAAAATATTTTTTAGCTTGTAATAAACAATAGTTTACAATAAAAATTAAAAATAGCATAATAATACAACTTAATAAAAACAATTAGCACAAATTTGCACAAAACGTAAGTGTGAAAAGTGTAAAAAAATCTTCGAAAAAGGTGTGAAAAATATGAATATCAAGTCAAGAAAATCATACATATAGATATGAAAATTTTTTTATTGCATATGAAAAAAATACTCCACTTCTGAGAATTTTATAGAGAACATATAAAAAAGACGGAAAAGAAATAAGTGGAAGAGTAATAAAAGTACTAAATTGATTTTCTACTCTAATGAAAAATACAATTCGTTCATCTCGTTCTCGCTTGTTGATGTCGTGTCTGAGCTTATGTCAATTGTGTGTGTGTGCGACCGAAAAAACCGATAGTGTTTTGAAATGTTTCGTTAAGAATTTGTATTGTTGCTCTCTTTTTCGTTCGTTTCGTTGTTTTAATATATTTTCGTTATATTATTAATCAAAAAGTTTTCGTTCCCCCCTTTGTTGGTGGTGCAAATTGCAATTTTAGTGTACCAAAAAACCAAAAGTGAAGAAAATCGAAGTCAGTGAGAATTTTTTATTTTGTAAATTATTTCGTGTAATGTTTTAGATAAAAACCTAAGAAATTATTTGCTAATTGTAAATGGAGAAAATGTAACGTTTTTATGTGTTTTATATAAAAAAATTAAAAAAAAACTTATTTTAAAACGCCAAGAAAAAGTAATGGAAAAATTAAAGTGAAAGAAAAATTCTCACCCCTTGTATTAAAATACGATCGAACTCGAACGGAATTGTAGAACAGTTGAAAAAAATTGTATATGAGGCAGGCATTAGAATAAAAAAATATATAGTTTACTTAGTGTTGCCACAAGTGAAATAGCAATTTACACATTTGCAAATAAAAATCACTTGTAAAATTATAAAACAATATTGTGTCTTAAAAAATAAATAAAATTTCTGTGGCAAAGACATTTGCAGTTTTAAAAGATTTTAATGTAGGAATTATTTAAATGCGTTTGATGTATATATATTGTTTTCAAAATTACTTTTTAATATAAACATTTTAATCTTTAAGCCACCCTTACTAGTTACTCATATTTTTTGTATTTTTTACTATAATCGGGGCTGCCAGATAACTTTTAATAATAAATCGGTATTATTCGCATATAGCTGTGAATAATAAATTTATCTTATAAGAAAAACCTCTATAGTATCCTACATGAATTTAAATACAATTGTATCTAGTAATAAAATAAATTATTGAAATTTATCTCAGTTTGTAAATTGTATTTTGTTACTATATAGCCACATAACCTGATAATCTGTCTATTATGAGCAAACCTAAATACTTGTACAGTTATTTATTTTTTTATTCATAATTAAATTTATAAATGCTTTATAGAAAAATTATCCATACAAATTTGATTAGTGAATTGTTTTTAAATTTTAACAATTTTTTATGAATAAGGCAGTAAATAGATTTAATCAACTTGCGAACAGAATTTAAATACACATACTACACACGACTAGGATTTTTAAATTTTTGAATATTGTAACTGATATTTTATTTTCACTGTTTTAAAAAGTGAAAATAAAAAAAATAATACTAAATAAAAATTGCATATCAGTTTTTTGTATTTCATAAATAGAAAAAACTACATACATATCTGGCAGACATAATTATAAGTGTTTTTGTGTAATTAGTTATGATAATGTGGCAGCACTGAAAAATATACATATACATACACTTAAATAGGCAAAGTAAAGAGCACACAAAATACAAGTGTTGATGAAGTGAAGAGGACGTCAAACGACGACGACGACGACGAACGAAGAAAAAAGGGAGAATCATTTATACAGCAAGCAGCAGTTTTTATTTTTTCAACAGGAGAATAACGAAACGAGAAAAAATAGAGGAGAACTCCCAGGCAATTAGAAAAAAGAAAATTTATCATCATTGGAATTGTGAAGAAGGTCCGATTTTGGATGGAAATTAAAACTTAAATAAACGGACTACAAGTGAAATATAACAAATTTAGGTAAGTGTTAAAATATTTGAACAAAATGTTTGGTTGATATGAAATCTATTTTTTATAACTAACACCGCACCTTTTCATTTCTTTTTTTTTTGTACTCATTTTTACCACCCCCTCCTCGTTCGACTTCATCGTCGTCGTCATATACGTACAATACGATACAATATACAATATGAACATCATCTCAATCTCACAAAAAAAAAAAAAAAAATGAAAATGAAAAAAATTTGCGGCCTTCTTCCAACCAACCACCACCTTTAAAGATATAGAGATTTTCACCATCATCATATAAAAAAATACCGAAGAACAGCAGTAGTAGTAGTAAAAAAAAATATAAAATTGGAAAAACAAAAAAATAAGAATAGAATTAAAAAATAATACAGCAACAGCCACTCTTTTTTTATACAGAAAAAAAAAATTAAACAAAAAAATATTTAAAAAATCTATCTATAATATAAAACAAAAAAGCAAAAAACAAATATTTGTAATACAAAACCGACACAAAAATGAACGAGTTGGATAGTTTGAGACAAGAAGCTGAAACCCTTAAGAATGCCATACGTGATGCCCGTAAAGCGGCCTGTGACACAAGTCTGGCCCATGCGGCCGCCTCATTGGAGCCCATCGGGCGTATACAGATGCGTACAAGACGCACACTTAGAGGCCATTTGGCGAAAATCTATGCCATGCACTGGGGCAATGATTCTCGGAATTTAGTATCTGCCTCGCAGGATGGTAAACTAATTGTTTGGGATTCGCACACCACCAACAAGGTCCATGCCATACCACTGCGTTCGTCGTGGGTAATGACGTGCGCATATGCGCCCTCCGGCAGTTATGTCGCTTGCGGCGGTCTTGACAACATGTGTTCAATTTACAACCTGAAAACGCGCGAGGGCAATGTACGAGTCTCTCGTGAACTGCCCGGTCATGGTGGCTATTTGTCATGCTGCCGTTTTCTGGACGACAATCAAATCGTGACCAGTTCCGGCGACATGACATGTGGTTTGTGGGACATTGAAACCGGCCAACAGGTAACATCATTTCTGGGACATACCGGCGATGTAATGGCTCTATCGCTGGCACCCGGCTGCCACACATTCGTGTCGGGTGCCTGCGATGCATCCGCAAAACTGTGGGATATACGAGAGGGTGTGTGCAAACAAACCTTCCCTGGCCACGAATCTGACATTAATGCCGTGACATTCTTCCCCAACGGTCAGGCGTTCGCCACCGGTTCTGACGATGCCACCTGTCGTCTGTTCGATATACGTGCCGATCAAGAATTGGCCATGTACTCGCACGACAACATCATCTGCGGCATTACATCGGTGGCATTTTCAAAGAGTGGTCGTTTGCTGTTAGCTGGTTACGATGACTTCAACTGCAATGTATGGGACACAATGAAGGCCGAACGTTCGGGCATATTGGCTGGCCACGATAATCGTGTCTCTTGTCTGGGTGTCACTGAGAATGGTATGGCAGTAGCAACGGGTTCATGGGATTCATTCTTGCGTGTATGGAACTAAAAAAATAAACAACACACACAAATAAAAAAATACCAACTCTAAAATTTAAGTAATATACAGCAACAACAAAAACAACACAACATAACATAACAACAGCCTACAACAAGAGAGAAACAAACCTATTTACTACTAAAATTATATAGTTTAAAAACGTATATAAATTTAATAAAAAAAAAACAAAAAACGCCGTGGTCACTCTACAACACAAACAACAACAAAAAGTCAGGTTTGAGGATTTTGTTTTTTTTTCGAAAGGGACATGCAACCATTCAAACAAACAACCAAACAATATATTATATATATATATACTATATACATATGTATTTCTATATAAAATCTAGTTTCTTATTTTTTATTTTTTAATATAAACAACTAGTCTTTAAGTTTTGAGTATTTCTTCTTAAACCAAAAAATAAAAAAAAGGCAAGCAAAAAAATCTAAATAAGCTTAATAAATATTAAAAAAAATCTTTACTTCTTTTACTTAAAAAATAAATTAATTTTAACTTAGAAAAAAAAGAAGAAAATATTTTTTCCTATTTTTTTTATAAAGGAAATTTTTACGTACAATTTTTGCACAAATCTTATTAAAAAAAATATACAAAAACTGTAAACTTTAATCTTAAGAAATACTCAATATCTTGTTTTATTATAAAAAAAAATCAAAAATTAGATGATTGTTTTCTGTTTTTTTAAGTTTTTTTTTTTATTTTTTAACATTTATTTTTTCTCACTTAATGTGTAAGCTTTGAAAATAATAATAATAAAAAATGTAATAAGGAGAAATTACATTATAAGTTTTTTGTTTGTTTATGGACCACCATCTCCTCCTCCACCAGCCACAACAGAACACACACACAACACAGTATTTCCTAACTACTTATACTATATATTTAAACACTATTTAAAATAAAAAAAAATAATAAATAAAAAAATATATTTCCATGTGTAGTTTGTATATTTGAAAAAATTCTTTAAGGGGTAATTTTCAGAAAAGCTTGGATTTTTTTTCTTTAATTTTTGGTAGCAGAAATTTTTGGAAACAACTGAACCGAAAGACAGTATGCCGATAGTAGGTCGGATAATTTTCACTTGAAATTATGTTTTGTGAGAACTTAATTTTTAGAACAGATTATTTTTTTTCTTAGGGGCCAATAAAACACTTTCGAATTGTAATGTATTGGTGTATAATTTTGAACGTTTTCCTTTTAAATAGAAATATCGCGAAAATAGATAAAACAATTTTATCCCCTAAGAATTTCTCTTCCATCCAACATTGATATGAAATTAATAAATAAAGTTCGATGATCACCAAATATTGTATATATCATTTCGCTGGATATTCGAAATTTTAATTCCCATTTAAAAATATTTACTTTTATGTTTTGAATTTAAAAAAAAAAAAATCTTACTTGACTTAAAATTGTTCCATATGAAGAATATTTGTTAGAAATTTCCGAAATATTACAAATTTCAAAACTCAAAATTTTCCAGCATAAATTATTAGACTTTGTAATAGATGAGGCAATTAAATTTACTTGAAATATAAAAATTTAACTTAAATGAAATCAAATTGGGAAATATATTAGAAGTGATTCTTTTTAATTCTTAGAAATTTCAAATGAAACATAAATTGTAATATTTTGTGATGGGCCACAGCCGGTTGTTAGGTTGAAAAATTAATTTAAAACTATTTTTAAAACAATTAAATCTTTCAAATGATTATTTAATTAATCAAGAAGATAATGGCTTACAAAATATTTAATAAAAGCTTTTATTGTAAAAAATTAATAAACTTTCTGTTAACTAAATTAAAGAAAATTGTCTAGTTATTAAAAAAAAATCAAAATATTTTGGCTTTTTGGAAGTTTTATGAAATTTAAATGTCATTCTTTGTAAAGTTTAATTATTTATTTTTTCTAAGATTTTGGAATTACTGTTGCTAAGCTGGCTTATAATCCATAAACAACAAAAAATCTTATTAATTTATAGTTATCATAATCTCAACAACTCCTTAATATTAAAAAATAATAATAATAATTCTTGGCTTTCAATAACAAAAAAAAAAAACATTAAACTTTATTATTGTACGTTAATAAAAAGATACCAATAAATTATTTAAATAGCTTAAAAAAGATATCCAGCGTCCTTTTTCTAAAATAAAAAAAAAAAAAAAAAACAAAGAAATCTAACAAGGATTAAAACCTCAAGCTAAGCTTTCAACACTCTCACACATACATATAAATAAACATTTTTATTATTAAAAAAAAAAAGAAGTAAATAAAAAAATTTTAAGTAAACAACACGCGCAATTTACACGCACATGAATGAAATTTACACCAGACATTAAAAAACATTCAAGGGGTTCTATCTTTTTCAAACAAACAAACACTCACTCATAAAAACACAAACATACAAACACACAATATACAAATTATATACAATTAACTTACATACAAAACATTAAATAAAGAAATAATTTATTAAATAAAATTACAAGAAAAAAAAGTGGTGAAGAAATACATACATTGCAAAATATAAAAAAATCATCTTTAAGAACACAACAACAAAAACCAAAATATACTTACGAACGTATAAAAAAATTTATAGGAAATTTATGATAAAAAAAGGAAGATTTATATAAATATAATAAATTATAATAAAACAAACAAACAAAGAAAAAAATATATTATACAATAGTAAAACCTAAATAAGTTTGTCTAAATGAAGTAAAATAATATTAAAAAATTTTCTTATATTAAAGATCATTGCATTAATATACACATTCAAACACACATGCATACATACCACCTACCCACCCTTTATAAAGAAAAAAAAAAATATCAGTTAATAAATACACTCAGAAAAAAATTAAATATCTTTTTAACTTGCAGTTTTCATACGTTGGTAGAGTTTAGGAATTTCTTTACAATTCAAAATCATTGTTATTTTTAAAAAATTTCATTTAGTTCACAACAGAATTTTTAAAATAGAAATTTGACATTTTTTTATGAACATTTTGTATAGGTGAGAGAATTTTAAGAAAATATCTATAATGTTTAATTTTTTACTGAGTGTTAAAAAAAAAACAAAATAATCAAATTGTCTTTTATACTTAATGTGAATGAAAATTCAAATCATTAAAAAAATTATTCATAGTTTTTGTTATTTCTTCAAAGTAGTTTATGAATTCAATTGAATTTTTTTTTTAAATAATATTTTTCATTAAATATATTAAGTAGCTACTGAAATAAAACAAATAGTTTACCTAGAGTTTGAAATTATCATTTAGCAAAATAAATATAAAAACAACTGACATCTTTTTTTTTTAATACTTATTTTTTTTCTATAGAGACTTAATTACATATTTTTAACACAGAACCAAAATTATAATAAAAAATAATTTATTAAATAAAAAGAAAAATAAATAATAATAATGAAAGAAAGAAAGAAGATAAAAACAAGATAAAAAAAGCATTTACAAAACCACAGCAAGTTTATTTAAATATATAAAAAAGTCCTAATAAAACCACTTCAACAACAACAACAAATAACAATGAATAATTAATTTATTAAGTCTTATAAAAAATAAAAACCAAAACAATTTATTAATATAATAATATTTAATTATAATAATAATAAAACAAAAAAAATCATACACTACAACTTTATAAAAAATGGAAAACATTTCGTATTTAAGGTCTTTAATTTCTAAAAATTAAAAGTAAATTAAAAAAAAAAAAAAACCAAAAAAGAAAAAAAAAATATAAACAAATTTTATATATGCATAAAAATCCTTATTAAAAATTAAGCATAATTGAAAAAAAAAAGAAACTAAACGTAACTAAATTTATATAAAAAAAGAAATAATTTAACAAAAAAAAAAAATAAAACAGAAAATATATATAAAAAATAAAATTAAAAATAAGTGAAAAAAATAGTAGGAGAAGATGAATATGTGAAAAACATAACAAAAACATAACCCTTAATTTACAACCACAAAAAAATATATATATAGAAAATCAAACATTCAAACACAATGGTTTAAAATTTATTAAATATACAATAACATAACATACTACATACATACAAACAAACAAACATATTTCTACATTATTGTATTTTAAATAATTTGTGTTTTATTTTTTTTTTTATTATTATTATTATTTTAAGATGGGTTTTAAACAAATCTCATATTTTATGCTACAAAACATCCATTTCCTCTTTAGTATAGACAAGCAAAACAAAACAAAACAAAAAAAATATATATAAATATTATAAATATAAAACTATGTATTTAACTATTTAATTTATTATAGAGGGCAAAATGCTATTTACCAACTACATACATAATTAAATTAACCCATTTTTAAACCAATAAAATTTACTTGTTACATGTAAATTATATTTCATTGTTTTTAAACATTTCTCATGATTTATTTAAAATAAGAAATTTCTAATTGATTAATAATTAAAAAAATATTAAACACTATAAATTGATAATTATCAAGCGTTGATAAGAGATTTTAATTATAGAGCATATTTGTAATGAAAAAAAAAAAATATTAGGCATTAGGTGGCTTAAAATACGTTTAAAAGAGGGGAAATGTAATAGAAAGTGCGGAAAAAATTGTCCGTATTTCGATTTATTTTCTCTTCTGTATTTCTTAATACAAGAATTGCTGAAATCAAATTTCTCCCAATGAAAACTAGACTAGTCTGAACGCATTCATAGGCAACTTAAAGGCCCTACTAGAATATTTTCGCTTAAATTGTAAGTGACAGTTACGCCACATACTAACGACGTAAGCTTATGTTCGTATATAAACGATATCAGATCCGCACGATCTAGCTCAAGCTTTTGGGGGAGGAATATAGAATGATTTTCATAACTATTTCCTTAAATTTTATGAATTAGTAGAAATTTTCCATTAGGATTTTTTATATTTTTTTTTAAATATAAAAAATTACGTTTCTCAGTTGAAATAAAGAATTAAAAAACTAAAGTTTCTGACTCAACAAAAAGAAATATAAAAAACAACTGCAAAAAATGTATTTACGTACTTTGGCACTTCAAAGTACTTCACGCAGATGTTTAGCGTAATAATTTGGTTCTTTTCTATATAAATGTCTGTATTTTATTGCACCTAACACTTTCAGCTGAAAAAAAGTATTAAGTGGTTGGGCTTTAAGGCGATTTTACACTATAATACTTTATTATTAATATTTAAATATTTAAACAAGTTGTTTAAAAAAGTAAACAAATTTATAAAATACTTAAATATTAAACATAAAGCTTATCTACAGATAATATAAAGCACTCCATAGACACATACTGCATAAGATCCTGCATTAAGAATATGTTAGTAAAATTGAGAGAGCTTTTCTATACGTGTATCACATACATAAAAAAGCTCTCTCAATTTTATCAATCCATTTATATTCAGTGTTGCCATTTTAGCATTTTTTCTGCTAGATTTGGCAGAATTGATTTTGAAATTGAATATTTATTTTGAAAAATTTTATTTTTTAGGACATTTAGCCTTTCTTAACCTTTTTTAAAGTCCAATTTAGCTTTTTTTTTATCAAGTCTTTGCAACACTAACCGTGAGTTTAATTCTATAATGATTAATGTTGTTGAAAGTTCAAAAACATAAAAAAGGCTTAAGGCCAATCTTCTACACTTTGTTTGCGCCTTTATATTTTTTGATCTCATTCGATCATACGTAAACTAATGGGACAAAGCCCCATTTCTTTCAATCCCCAATTTTTATACTGGGTAGAGGAGTTTTGATGACAACATTTCTTAGTTTTTAAAAATTTTTGGGAGGGACTGGTTTTTTGATATAGGGATTGTTACTTATTGAAACTGTGTGTGCTCTGCGCGATACATTGTTTATGTGCCCGAAATAGGCTGTTTTTCAAGAGCCATATTCATATAAAATAGCATGAATTACTGAAATGTGGGCAGAATTTAGCATATTATTTTTGGGAATTTAGCAGATAACACCGAGCATTTTCTGGCAACACTGTTTATATTGCATGAGCTTATGCTGTATCTGTCTATAGGAGGGGTGCTTAAGTAATATGTATATCCGGCTAATCCCTTATGATAAAAAAAGTGCCATAAAGTAAAAGGTTTAAATTTATGTAATCAATTAGATTTTTCAGATTTTATTTAAGTTTTTTGTTTTACTATTCAAAAGTTTTCAAGTTTTCACACAAAAATACAAACTTTTAAATTTTAGGGGCTCAATATTTAAAGTTTTTTTTGTTTAAAAAAGTTCCCATTATAATGAAACAAATAACTAAAAAACTTAAGCACATTTTTATTAAGAATGTGAATTTGTTTAAATTATTTGTATTATATTTTATAGGATTTTATCCAATAAAAAAATTAATTTAAAATAAAATCTTAAAAAAAAAAAAAAAAACAAATTGGATTTTCATTTAAAAATTTTTAAAAATAATAACAATTTAATTTTAAAAATGTTTCAGTTTACTTTTATTATTATTATTTTTTTAATTTTTTGAAATAATAATTTGTTTAATGGTGGGAGTAGTTTTTTGAATCATATACCGTTTAAAATGGGTTAATTTGAAACTATTATGTTTGAATAATTCATTTATTTGTGCCTTTATTTGTTGTGTTTTTTTTTTGTCTGTTTCTGTGCTAAAACCCGTCATTCTCTCTCATTCAAATATAGTTGTACTAAAATAAATAAAATCTCACATTTTGCAATAAACACCAATAACTAGAAATGAAGGCCCTTTTTTTACTGTTTGTACAAATTGTTTTTAAATTTCTTAACTGCAACTAAAACTATTTCCAGGCCTTTAAATAGATAATATTCATAAATTTCGGTAAAAATTGAGGCAAACAATTAATTATTTCTTTCTTATAAAATGGTAATTAAAATGCACAGTGTTCAATATATAAAATAAACCAGTAAGTTGTCAGCATAAAAAACTTTAATATTTTTTTAACATTCAACATTATGCCCGCAACGCAGAAGTTAAAGCATTGAGGGAGTATAATTGTTGTAATTGCAGTAGAAAGCACAAGTCAAAGAATATAGTGTTTACTGAAGTTCTAAAAATATATTTGGCCAAAGAGCAGATTATTATAACAAAATGTTAAATTCAATTTTAAAGAAAAATTTCAATTTAATATAAAATGTTTCCGCATTTCTAAATATTTTTTCGATTTTCACATATATTTTTAAAAATTTCTTAATATTTATAAATTGCTGAGTAATGAAATAAGTAATTTAATTTATAAAATCCAATTCTTTGTTTTTGATAATTGAACATATGTAGTGATTTGGGGTCTCCGGTTAAAATTCGAACGTTTTCTAATTATTTTTAACAAATTAATGGCTTGCTGTGATTTGTAAATGTTTGGAAAATACTTTTTCTATTAAAAAAAAAACTTTAAACATATTTTGAAGCACTAAATTATAGCCAGCTAGCCAAGCTATACCTTACATAAGTAGTTCCTTATTTTTTTTCCGTAATCATAAACTTTCTTAAAATAACGCACAAAAAAATTATGAAAAATGATTTGAATCTAAAACAATTTTAGCCATATTAGTTTAAGTTTTAATACACGCACATATATACATACACATATACAATAACAATATATTCCCTTCAAAAACGAAAGTATTTATTTAATCAAATATTTAAATTAATAATTAAATTTTCTTTAATTTAAAATCATTTGCATTTAGTTTAATGTTGTATTTTATTTTTATTTATTTTTGCAATTAATAAACTATTATACATTTCTTTTATATATTTTTACAAATATAGATACATATTTAAAAAAAAATATTAAAAATAATTATCATTCTTATGTAAATGTATTTTCTATCTATTATTATTATTTAGTGTTAATTTGTTTTTTTTTTTAATGAATTCTTTATTATTATGATTTGCAAATTGTTTGTTGTATTTTAATATATATATTTTTTTGTTCTGTATTTTAGTATATTTATTATATATATAGAGTATATATTTCAACTATATATATACATAATTTTTAATTTAAATATAATTGTTGGCATTTTTCTTTCATATTTGGTAAAACAATCAAATCAAATAATGGTGACCAAAATTATTCTTTAATTGTTAACTGGTGTTTAACTTTCTTTAGTATAGCTTAAGGGATTTATAAAGATCGCTATATGTGAGAAAATGTGTTAGAAGTTTGTAGATGGTAATGGAAACCTATATGGCTATTGAAAGTTATTTAATCAGGTATGTGATGAAAATTGATTTCGAATCAAAAACGATTGAAAAACGAAAAAAGTTGTAATACGCATTAAATTTTTCGATTTCATTTTCTTTCTATTGTAAAATCGAACTTGATTTCATTTTCCATTTTGTTCTATGAAAATCACAATAAATTAGGTTGTGATGAAAAACGAAATTAACATGATATTATCGTTTTCAAGTCGGCAAACAAAAAATTATGATTTGTTCGACAAATGTTCTGCCCACTCAAAAAAAAAAAAATTGTGTTATTTCTCTGCCGACATTTTGTTCATGTGCGAACAAGAAAAGTACTAGCATAGATGGTACGTAAGAAAAATTTAGGGATTCTGTAAATCTCAATATTTTAAATTTTTGATATGCATAGCTGGTCATATCTCATATACAAGTGTTGGTACTTGTAATAAAGCGATGGTCGTACCGACCACAGCTTATCCCTGAAATGTCGGACCTATAATAATATCTTCGTTGTTTTGTCCACGGTTTTTTAAAAACATATTAGATTCCTCCTAATATACTGTAAATTTCCATACGGTTTTACAAATTAAAATTTTAAAGAGAGAAATCTGCTTAACACTAATCAAGAAAATGATTTATAAAAAAAGCTAATTTCAAAATAAATTTGTTTTTATTTGACAAGAAACATGTAGAACAGA
>MINK01172230.1:321-31048 GCA_001735545.1 Phormia regina
ACAAAGTACTCGCACATCTACAAAAACAACAATTCCTTGTATTTTGTTAGTGTAAAACTACCGCTCACAATGTCAAAATGATATGAACAGAAAATGAGAGCATAAAGGAGAGGAAGGGTAAAATACTCACGAAAAAAATTTTACATAGGAATACAAAAAATTTGACAGTAATGCGAGGTATATCAATGAAAAAATTGTAAAACAGCTGTTCTTACGAGTATACTTTCTAATTATACTATGGTAACTATAATATTGTTCATTTTATATTTCTTTTGTAATATTTTTTTTTTATTTAACATTTATTTAATTTATAATAAGCCTTAAAATTATAACAATTAGGTATTGGCTGAATATAATTTATAATGACATATGTTATTTTTACTCGTTTATTTCTTTTTTTTTTTTAATTTAATAATTATATTACAATATACTTTATTTACTTATTAGATTTAATAAAAAGTTAATGGAATTTTTTTTTCGTGTAATATATAAGAGCGAATTAAACAAACGAAATTAGTTTTCAAAAAAAATTCTCAAAATAAATACTGTATTGTTGTCTTTTCATTTCTACATAAAAATCAATAAACAACCAAATAGAATAAAACAAATAAGAAAGAACTCAAAACATATAAAAGAGGAAGAAAAAAAAAACAAACGAACGAAAAATTGATATAACTTTTTTTTTCAGTTTACAATTTAAATTTACTAGTAATTATTGTTGTTGTTGTCCAATTAAGACTAAAAACGTCTTATTTGTGTATTTTTGTTTAAATGAATTTAGAAGAGTACATCATCATCACCTTCATCCAAAATATTGGATACCTCACGTACATCAATGCCTTGTTTAAGAAGATCAGCCTTTTTGGCTTCGGATTTTTGACGAGCTTCACGTTTTTTATCTTGAATTTTCTTCAAACGATAGAATTCCTCACGTTCCAATTCATCCAATTCGGAAATAATGTAGGCCAAAGTACGATCAATACGGGGAATGATAACTGGAAATATGGATAAAATAAAAACCAAAAATCATTAAAATTTTGAAATAAAATTCAAATTTAAATTAAATTTTTGTGAGGTTTGCTTAAATAAAATGAATATAATATAAATTTACTAAAAATTATAGCTGCTTTATGTTTCCTTATTAATAAAAATAATAAAAAATAATATTAAAAATTTAATTTGAGGTTATGTTGAAAAAAAAGTTTAAATAATAAAAATTTCTTAAAGTAAAGTATTGAAAAATAAATTATAAAATAAAAAATAATAAAATTTTAAACAAAAACCTCAAAATTAAAACATCAAATTTGAGGTTAGGTTGAAGAAATTCTTAAATTAAATTAAAAGTCATTAAAATTTTTATTGAATCTTAAAATTTTGAAAACCTAATTTGAAGTTTATTAAAACATTAAACAGCAATGTATTTTAAATAAAAATAAAAAACAAAAACTTAATATTTCAAACATTGAATTTAAGGTTAGGTTGAAAAAANNTAAAAAAACCTTATTTAAGGTTAGATTGAAAAAAAAAAAAAAAAATCTTAAAAAATTATGATTTATTAAAAAATTTCACGATTAAGTCTTTGGACGAATATAAAGAATGGGAAATTATTAAAATTTTCTAGCAAAACAAACAATTTTGAAAATAAAAATTGAGGTTATGTTGAAAAAATTTATAGTTAATTAAAATTTAATAGCAAATTTAAGAGTAAAGTATTTCGATAAAAATATGGAATGAAAACTCCTTAAAATATTGATTAAAAACTTAAAATTTAGAAATCATAATTTTTCCTTAAGCTAAAAAATTTTTATATAAAATTTATTAACGAAAACTATAACTAAAAAATCGTAAGAAAATGTCTATAACCTCAAATATAACAATTAGAAAAATGTATCTTAAAAAAAGCATACAAAAATTTAAATTTTTATAAAAATTTAATAAAATCATACAAAATTTCCCTTTAAGTTATCGAGAACATGAAGAATGTAATGAAATTTTATATAAAAACATTTTAATTTTTTTACGATAACTGATATTAAAATTCAAATAATTAATNNATAATTAATATCAGTTAATAAAAAAATAAAACTTAAAACAATTTTTTGTTTTTTCTTTTTTTATTTACTATAATCGACGAATGCTAATTTTTATCGATAACTGCTAAACTAAACCATAACTCAAACACTTTTTTAAAAAGTAAATTCTATTTTTTCGTTAGCATTTAAATTGTTTACAGCTTAATAAAATTAATTATTAATTAATTTTATTAAAATGTATAAATTTGTTCAGATTTTTATCGATAATTCATTATGAAAATTTGCTAATTTTTAAAAAATAACAAAAATATAATAAATATTCTTTATTTTATTCGATAAAACCTGATTTTTCTGATAAATCTTCTCTATTTTTATCGATAACTCCTAAAATTTAAAATTCTTTAAATTAAACATTAATATTAATTAATTTATCGATGTTACCAACAAATTTCTAATAAACACTAAACTAAATATTGTTAAACATAATACCAAAATTATAACAACAATTTTTGTATTATCGTTAATACCTGATAATTTTAAAACATCCTTCCTAAAACCAATAATTTCTCCCCCAAATTACTCACCGTGTTCAATGGCATTAACTCTTCTGTTGGTGATTTTGATAACTTCATCTAAGGTAACAAAAGATGTTTGCAATGAAGCCAATTCTACCAACAATTTAACAGCACTTTGATAATTCTTCTTCAATTTAGCCAATTGTTGACCACCACGAGCCAAACCGGCCAATTCATATGTATCAGCACCATCCTGATATGATTCGAATACTGGTAAGGTAACACCAGCTACATTATCTTTTTTGGTGCGTATCTTAATTTGAGCCTTGGTAACATTTTGCAAAACAACTTGATTAAAATCACCAGTTGTGAATTTAGCTTCGGCCAAAGAGAAGGCAGCCTCTTTCATAATTTCACCCATCAAAGTTTTGGTCTACAAAAAAAAGATAATTAACTATTATAATAAAAACCCCTTAGATACACATGACTCTAAATTGAAATAAAACTCCCCCAACCCCCCTTTTATACTTTTTCTATATAACAAAAATTCAATACAATGCAATCATTCAGTCACCAGCCAACAAACTTACCTCAATGATTTTACCCAAAATCATACGGAAACGCATTTGCAAAGCATCAGCTTTTTTCTTTAACAAACCATGACCCTTTTGTGCACCAGCCAAACGGCCCTTCATTAACATTTGGGCACTAAAATAAACAATTAAAAGAAATTTTCATGAATTTCATGTACTTCTTATGTTGAACAATTTTTTGGGAAAATTTGTTTAATTTCATGAAAAACTTACCCTCTGGAGGGGAAAATTGGTAATCTATCTTTGCCCGACATTGTTGTTTTTACTTTTTTTTAGAAATTTCCTTGTAAAAAAATAATTAAATATTTTTGCTTGAAAAAGTTATTTTTTCCTTTTACACGCAAAAATTCGGCTGCGTACGAAGAAAATCTCTAAAATGTACAGGGTCAGCTGACAATTGTCTTGTGACAAGTGTCAAATGGTATTTTGACAATGAAAAATGATGGTAGGGTTGTATATTTGGGCACATTTTGTAGGGGTTGCTTAAAATAGTAGAAATAAATAATGTATGGCTTACTAACTTTTTGTATGTAAATTTCCATAAGGAAAAGTTAGTAAAGCTTTATCAAGCATACATTATTTTTTTAAATACGTCTGTAAATCGTTGGAGGAAAATTAGTGAAAAAGGAATATATATTATTTTAATGTTAATGCTTTTAATCTGTTTTAAATAAATTTAATAAATTTGACAAGATTGGAACAAAAAATTAAAATAAATAATTTATAGAAATTTTGCTAAAAACTGCAAAAATATATAGAATTTTGTCCAAATACTCCAAAAAAAATTTATAGAAACTTTATGTGAAAACAGAATAAAATTTTTATAGAAACTTTACATGGAAACACAATAAAATTTCTACAGAAACTTTGTGTGAAAACACAATAGATTTTGCATAGAAATTTTGTGTGAAAATTTGTATAGAAATTTTGTATGAAAACAAAACAAATTTTCTATAGAAATTAGTTTCGAAAATATTTTTTTTATACAAACTTTGTGTGAAAACAAAACAGATTTTCTATAGAAATTTGGGGTGAAAACACAACAAATTTCCTATAGAAACTTTGTGTGAAAGCACAACAGATTTTGTATAGAAATTTTGAGTGAAAACACAACAAATTTTCTATAGAAACTATGTGTGAAAACACAACAAATTTTCTACAGAAATTTTGTGTGAAAACACAACAAATTTTCTATAGAAATTTTGTGTGAAAACACAAAAAATTTTCTTTAGAAATTTTGTGTGAAAACTCAAATTTTGTATAGAAATTTTGTGTGAAAATATAACAAATTTTCTATAGAAATTTTGTGTGCAAACACAACAAATTAGAATTTGTGTGCAAATACAAGAGATTTTGTATAGAAATTTTATTCGAAACGCAACAAGTTTCCTATAGAATTTGTTTAAAATAGATTTTTTTCCTAAACGAAGAAAATTTTCAATAGAATTTATAGCTTCATTAAGTCTTATTGGGGTATTATTTTAAATTCTATATTTTTATATAATGATTACATAAATTGAATTAATTTTTAAGAACTTGAATAAAATCCTTAAATTTTTTGCCTTAAAAGCAATAAACTCGAAGGATTATATGTAAACACTTTAAGAATACATAGACTTTTATTTTATTTTTTAATAAAATCTCATTAAACACGTTCCCAAAGATAGAAAGAAAAAAGAGTAAATAATAAAAATCAAAACATTTTAATAAAGACGAACATTATTAAATTAAAACATAATAATGAAGATAAAGGGAATTTTGTACAAATACATACAAATGTAAGTACATACACATTTACAAAAGGAGTGTAAAAGGGAAAGAGCTAGTAAACACAGTTTTATTTGTCTGTCTAACTGTAATTTATGCTCTTTTAACTTATTCACAATAATAAATAAAAATAAAGTATACGCTCCAAAGTTGTCGAAGAAAACAGTTAAGTATAATAGAGTGACATGCAATAGAGTTAACAAAATTGAATTGTATAACGAAATTTTACTTAATAGAAATTTGTAGTCATAATTATGAGTTCGAATGTAGAACATTTAAGAAAGGGGCTTGGTTGGTTAGCTGAAAATTTTATATATACAAAATACTATTATGTATAGGGATGTATATAAAAATTGTGTATATGTATTAGTACTATTATGTATATCAATTTTATGCCAAAAACATGTTTTTTTTATATCAACATGAAAGCAACAGTTGGCTTTAACAGGTCATGTATTGAACATAAAGCAAAAAGGAAAAAAATGAATTAAAAGGGAAATGACTTTTCAACACCCTGTCATTCTCCTGTGTTTCTTTAACTGCTAAGCTTTTTAGCATCAACTTCAAGGTTATGTATTAAAAGAAAATTTGTGTTGTATTATAAATTTAATTTTATATTAAATTATAAATATATTTTTAAATCTCATTTTATTATTTTTATATAAACTAATAACAAAACAAATTTTTTTTATTATTGTTACGAAGTAGGTTAACATGATTTTTTTCTTTCAGTTTTTATAATTAAAACACCAACAAAACAATGTAAAACACTTGACACTTAAAAACGACCACTTCAGAAATCCATTTGAAATATGAATTGTATGATAGAATTATATAGTACAACCAGCCTTCCACTCCCTCTATAAATTGCTGGATGCTATTTAATAATAAAGGAGTTTTTTTATTGTTGTTGCTGTAAAAATTCCTACAACAGCCATAACAAAAACAATGGTAATGCCATAAAGTACAACAAATTGAAAAGTCAACTGGAGATGAATAAACAAAAAAAAAATCACTTTATCAAATTCTCACAATACCATAATAATGCCTCCCTCTCCATTAAGGCTTACTAAACAGGCACACATACAGTCACACATATCACTCATGTCAGGTTGTCAGTTCGTCACACTGTGTATAGGAGAAATTTTGAAATGTCCTGATAGGAAATTTATATAAAATGCTCAAGACAAGAAGTTAAATTCTATGAAAATTTGTGGCAATTTGCTGTCAATTTTCTATAGAAAATTTGTGGCAATTTGCTGTCAATTTTCTATAGAAAATTTGTGGCAATTTGCTGTCAATTTTCTATAGAAAATTTATGGGAATTCGCTGTCAATTCTCTATAGAAAATTTATGACAATTTGCTGTAGAAAATTTATGGGAATTCGCTGTCAATTCCCTATAGAAAATTTGTGGGAATTCGCTGTCAATTCCCTATAGAAAATTTATGACAATTTGCTGTAGAAAATTTATGGGAATTTGCTGTTAATTTTCCATAGGAAATTTGCTGCAATTTGCTGTCAAATTTATGGCAATTTGCTTTCATTTTTCTGACAGCAGTTTTCTATAGAAAATTTATGGCAATTTGCTGTCAATTTTCTATAGAAAATTTGCTGCAATTTGCTGTCAATTTTCTATAGAAAATTTGTGGCAATTTGTGCCAATTTTCTGTCGTCTTTCTCTTAGAAAATTTATGGCAATTTGCTTTCATTTTTCTATAGAAAATGTATGGCAATTTGATGTCATCTTTCTATAGAATATTGACAACAAATTGCTGTCATTTTTCTATAGAAAATTTATGGCGATTTGCTGTCAGTTTTCTGCAGAAAATTTATGGCAATTTGCTGTTAATTTTCCATAGGAAATTTGCTGTCAATTTTCTATAGAAAATTTGTGGCAATTTGTGCCAATTTTCTGTCGTTTTTCTCTTATAGAAAATTTNTGGCAATTTGCTTTCATTTTTCTATAGAAAATGTATGGCAAAATTTGCTGTCATTTTTCTATAGAATATTGATAACAAATTGCTGACATTTGTCTGTCGAAATTTTGCTGACAAATTTTCTTCGAATAGTAGTCAAATTTCTTTAGAATATTACAACTCATAATTTCTTTATTTATTTCTTAAAGCCTTTAATTAAAAATTTTGTTATATTTTTCCTACTGGTTACTATTGCTGGCACATGCTCAACACAATTTTATTATTCGTTAATAGTAAAAACCAGCCAGCAGCCAGCCATCCATCCAGTATCAAAAGAATCTATGACAAAGAATTTTCAATATACTTTTCATTTCATTTAGTTTAGTGTACTAACAAAATTCAAACGAAACGGTTGAACAAAAAGACAAAAAGGCGTTTACATAATAAATCATATTAAATAACGGGGATAAATTAAAGTTATATTAAAATAAAATAAATTAATAAAAAACACTAAAAATTAAATAAATTTTGTATAAAAAGTTTTTAAAAAAAAGTAAGATTAAAATAATATAAAAATTAAAATAAACTTTAGTTTCATTAAATAAATCTTTAAATAAGTTTTACTTTACTCAAGTATTTATTAAATTTAATATTTCAATTTGTAAGTAATTGTATGCTTTAACGACTTTCAACTACATTCGCTTACCACCCTCAATAATAATCCTCATCTACATCTCCTTTTTCACTTATTTTATATATAACTTGTTCTTATAAATATTTGCCAGGTTGGGGACAATCTTGGGGGGTAAACATCATCGTTTAATGTAAATGGTTATAAAGTGAAGATTATGTTATTAAGATTTTTAAGTACCTACTAATGATAAAATTTTCTAAGCAATATTTATGTAGTAATTGTTTTTTAATAGGTTTTTTAGTAAGAAGACTTTATTTATGAAAAGCCCTTAAGTACTACAGGTGGTTAATTGAGAGATAAAGGATTAAAATTTAATTGATGTAAAAATAAATAAATGAAAATGTTTTTAATTAAGGATTTTTCCATAAATTATACAAAATAAAAAAAGATTTTATATAAATTTAAATGAATTTTAAATATTTTGCTGTGATTAGGGTCCAAATTTCTCTAGAAAATTTACTAAAATTTGGACTTTAATTTCTGTAGAAAATTTGCTGGAATTTAAAGTTAAATTTCTATAGAAAATTTTTAGCAAAATTGCTGACATATTTCTATAGAAAATTTTCAGCAAATTTGCTGACATATTTCTATAGAAAATTTTCAGCAAATTTGCTGACATATTTCTACACAAATTTTCAGCAAATTTGCTGACATATTTCTACACAAATTTTTAGTAAAATTGCTGACATATCTCTGCACAAATTTTTAGCAAAATTGCTGACATATTTCTACACAAATTTTTAGCAAAATTGCTGACATATTTCTATAGAAAATTTTTAGCAAATTTGCTGACATATTTCTATAGAAAATTTTTAGCAAATTTGCTGACATATTTCTACACAAATTTTCAGCAAATTTGCTGACATATTTCTACACAAATTTTTAGCAAATTTGCTGACATATTTCTACACAAAATTTTCAGCAAAATTTGCTGACAAATTTCTACATAAATTTTTAGCAGAATTGCTAACATATTTCTACACAAATTTTTAGCAAAATTGCTGACATAGTTCTACACATAATTTTCAGCAAAATTGCTGACAAATGATAAAGTTTTATAGTATATTATCTTCGTTTAGTAACAATATATCCATAGAAATTTATTCCTTGTAGGAATAAAATTTCTATTAAAAATTAATTACTACTTTAATAGATCTATGTATATATATTAACATATTTTAATATTTCATTTTATTATTTAAATTTTTTCTTATTACTCCTCTTATCTTCTTCAATTTTGAGCTCATTTAAAAATATTTAATAAAATCCAATTAATAAATTGTTTCTCTGTTAAACCAATTACCGCAGCATCAATACATATTATCATTTACATTTTAATATGCCATGTTTTTTTGTTGTTGTTATTCTGTTGTATGGTGAATACGACCATTTTAATTAATTGTGAATTATTGCTTTAATGCCAAAATACAATTAACGGTTTGTTTGTAAACAAGTGATTAATGAAGAATGTGGCCAGATGTTGAGATTTAAAGGGATATGGAATATTGTTGTTTAAAGTGGGAATAGAAATAATATTTAAATAAAACAAAATATAAATTGCAAATAATATAAGTGAAATGTTATAATTAATAACTTATGTTTTAGTTATATGTATATATAATAATTAAAATAAAATTTTGATGTTGCATAAAAAACAATTAAAAAATTGTTTTTCAGGTGTTGTCTTATGTTAAACAGTTTTTTTTTAATTTGGTTTTATTTAAAGTTTAATAAAAAATGTTAAGAACAAAAATCTTTAATTATTTGTTAAAATTTGGGGATTTTTTTTAAACATCTGGTAACTTTTAGTACACATTGAATAAAAAAACTAAAGAATTAAAGTACGTTTAAAAATTATTAATTATTTAGAGGGAAATTTAAATTTTAAAATAGAACAAATTAAGGAAACATAGAAAAAAGTCTGGCCTTAGATAATAATTAATTAAAAAGCACCAAAAAGTCTAGGTTTTTAGATCATTTTATTATTAATAGCTGAAAGGAGAAATTTTAAATAATTGTTTGGTATTTTTTAGTTTTCAAATTAAATAAACAATATTTGAGCAATAATTATTCATTTATACACTATAAATAAGTAAATAAATTAAGTCGATTGTTCGATTATTCGAAAGTCGATTTGATAAAAAACAAAAAACATATTTGACATAAGAAATAAAATATTTTTGTTTGTTTTTAGTTTTTGGAAATAAAATGTTATTAAAAAAATATTAATTTTCTATACGTTTTTTTTTTATTAAATATGCTTTTAAAATGGATATTTCAAATTGTACAAAAAATTCATAAGGGTGATTTATTTAAAAAAGTGAAAATTTCTTGAATTTAATTAATTCCTCAATTACAAATAATAAATAATTTTTCCTTTCTTAGCTAACAAAATGGAGTACAAATTAATAACCGAAGATCGTTACGATGATGTTATACGTCATTTAAGGGATAATTTCTTTGCCGATGAACCTTTAAACAAGGCAGCTGGTTTGTGTCGTCGGGGCATGGGTCATCGGGATTTGGAACATCACAGTTTGGAAACATTAGAAGATAATTTAAGTTTAATGGCTGTAAATGAAAATAATGAGGTATATTTTTATTAAAATCTTTAAAAATATATATAAATATTAAAATTCTTAACTCCTAACAGATTGCTGGTGTTATTTTAAATGGTATTTTACATCCCGGCGATATAGAAAGTAGCCAAAAGAAATTGGAACTAAATGATGATGAAAAATTTAAGAAAATTTTTAAACTTCTATATTCTATAAATTTAAAAGAGAATATTTTTAAACATTTTCATGTAGACAAAGCTTTTGATGTGCGTATCTTATCGGTGGATAGTTTGTATAGGGGTCAAGGTATAGCCAAGCAATTGGTTAAACATAGTGAGGATATAGCCAAAGAATATGAATTTAAGGTAAGATAATGTTTTTTTCTTCTTTTCATAAAATATTTTTTAAATTGTTTTCATTTGTTTTTTTGTCTAATAATTTTAGCTAATGAAAGCCGATGCCACTGGTATATTCTCACAAAAAATCTTAAAATCTTGTGGTTTTGAAGTTTTATTGGAACAATATTATAATAAATATGTTAATGAATTTGATGAACCTATTTTAAAAGTTGAAGCACCCCATATTAAATTACAATTGCTGTATAAAATATTAAATTAAATTTTATTCCAATAATACAAAAACTTATTTTCTCAAAATTTTTATAAAAAGGAAATAAGTATATTTTTCATAAAAGTTCCCAAAAGTTAATGTTACTATTTTATATACCAAAAAAATAAATTAAAAAGAACGTAAAAAGCCCACGTTATATTCTAATAGATTTAAGACAATAATTTAAACAATAAAATAGGGGATTTGAATAAAAAAAAAATACTAAAAAAATAAAGTTTTTATGAAACTTTATTTGAAAACATTTTTTGTTAATGTTTTTAAAATCGTTGTCTGTAATCCCCCCAAAATATTATGCAAACAATCAAACTATATAGTATTAAAACAGTATTAATATATTTATATTATAAATGTGTGTTATAATTTTAAAAAGAGAAATTTTATATGTGTGGATTAGTTAATAAAATTTAACAAATAACTAAATAAAAATAATCAAAATATATAATAAAAAAGACTAGTTAAAAAGATCAAAGAGTTTTATTTTAATAAAAAGGAATTAAAGATAAAACAATTATAAAATATAGACTGGATTCAGATTTACTATAGTGTAAACTACAAACTAGACTGTGTAAACTATAGACTGAAATATAGTGTAAACTACAGACTAGACTATAGTATAAACTATAGACCTGAATATATTGTAAATTATAGATTAGATTAAAGTTAAACCCTTAGATTAGTAGGGTATAAAACTAATTCCCCTTTACTTTATAATTTTTTTTTTGTTTTCTTAGTAATTTAAATTTTCAAAATTTTCTGTAGATTTGCTTTTGGAATTTTTCTCAAATGTCAGTTTTTGCTCGTAGTGCCATTAAAAAAATTGCATTTCAATTTCGGAAAATTACTCCAGATCGTTATAAAGATGTAATGTATCACTTACAAGATTCCGATCATCAACAAGATCCCTTTAATAAGGAATTTTCTCGATGTCTAAAAACAGGAGGATGTGAATACGCTGAACATTTAGCTTATAAAACCTTAAGAGATAATTTAAGTTTTGTTATATACAATGAAGATAAAAAGGTAATTTATTATTATGGTAATTTATTAAAGTGCATCATAAAAAACTGCAATAAAATTTAAATATTTAGATAGCTGGTGTTATATTGAATGGTATTTATCGGCCTCAAGATCTTAAGGAGTTTGATGTTTGTTTAAAGAAAATAAAGGAAAGTAATTTTCGTGAATTGTTGCTAAGGAAATATGAGGAAAATAAGAATTATAATATATTTAAAACATTCAATGTTAAAGAGATATTTGAGCTGCAATTAATGTCGGTGCTACGAAGTTATGATGCAACAATTTTATGCAAACATTTAATATATATGAGCGAAGTATTGGCCAAAAATCAAGGATTTAAGGTATGATCATTAAATTATTTTTAAATAAAAGAGGGAAGACTTATTAATAAATTATTAATTTTAGCTTATTAAAGCGGATACTTTTAGTGAATTTCCTTTGAAACATTTAAAAAGGTGTGGTTTTCAAAATTTAAATGATAATAATGATTTAAATAAATATAAAATCTCAAATAATCAAGGCTCTCTTTTGAAATTCAATATATTATATAAAAAGTTATAAAATTAAGAAAACAAATTAAGAATTTAATATATTTAGTTAAAACCTTGGTGATTTAAATATATTTTTTAAATAAATGTAACTAAATTAATATAAATAAAAGTTTGATATTTTTATATAATTTATTAAAAAAACACAATGTTATAAAGAAATTTTAACAAAATTAAAAATTTTTTGTATGATTTTTTCTCTACGTGTAGTTCTTTTATTGACATCTATTCACAACATTGTGATGTTCGTTCATTTGTAATGAATTTATGTTAAATTTTGTAGTAATACCTTGTAGCGCAATTTCTAACTAAAAAAATATGCATTTCTTTGTTCTGTTTATTATTAAATTATAAAAATGTGATCTCGATAGGAATTAAATTACTTTTATATGATTTTTTGTATTTGGAATAAAAATAGTTCTGGTAACACTGCTCTCCTACACGTTACCATTTCCTGGTGAATCATCAATTCTAGGAAAAAGCAGCATATATTATACAGCTGTTGTTTTGTTTACAAAAAAATAAAAAAATTCAACAAAATTCGGAAGATTTAACAAATTTTTTTAAAAATTCTACAAAAACATGACCACAAATCAGGTACTCCTAAAGAATGCAATAAATTGTACTATAATAATAAATATTCTATTTAATAGCCTGAGGGTTCGACCCCCAAACGACCGTGTAAAGTGATAACTTTACAGGAAAAGTTGGCAATTTTACGGCAGCTAGAATCTGGTACTTCCCGACGCGAAGTAGAGCAAATGTTTAATTGTTCTCAGTCCACTATAACTCGTGTGTTAATGGGTAAGGAGTCTTTGCTGCAAGATGCTCAAAGTAATGTCACCAGTAGACGTGAGAGTTTGCTAATTTATAAAGAACTAGATCAAGCTTTGAGTCAATGGGCTAGAGAAATGAAAATGTCTGAGTCTGTGATTACATCGAAAATGGCCCAAGAAAAAGCAGAAGAGTTATCACGAGCTTTAGGACATGATCATAAGCCATCACCAGCTTGGTTGTACAAATGGAAAGAAAGAGAAAATATTAAATTTGCCAAAAAGGGTAAAGACCCGGAGGAAATTTTGAAGGAGTTTCTAGATAGAAGAGAAAGGAGCCACGAAATGCAAAGAGTAAGACAGGAAAATATTAAAAGATTAAAAATGGCTGAAGAAGAAAATAGAGTAAGAGAATTAGATATGAAAAAACCAAACGCAACAGTGAAAACTACTCCAGAAAATGCAATAACAATGCAACAAATACCTTCAGAGGAAAGCAGAGTAGAAGCACCTCAAGTTGAGGCACCAACTATAGAAAGTTTGATGCCACAAGAAAAAAAAGATCCCTTAGAAGAGAGCCCTAATAAACCGAAACAAAAACGGGAATATAACAAACGTTTGCCAATGATTGATGCTTCGGGTGTCATCTATAGAAGTAGAAAAGAAAAAACTTTCCTAACCCTACTGCAGAAACTGGAAATCTTACAACGTTTAAAAAATGGTGAACGTAGACATGACCTAATTGCTGAATATAAACTCAGCCAATCGGCCATGTCTCAAATTGTAACAGATGAAGAGAAAATTCTTAAACTGGCAGCTGGAGGACAAAATTTGCAAATGAAACGTATACGAGGAGGTATTTTTAAAGGTGGAGAGGCCGAACTTAATGCTTGGGTAAAAGAAAAAATGGAAATGGGTGAAAGTCTAACACGTACACAAATTAAAAATCGAGCAAAAGAAATAGCTGAACGTTTAAATATTGATTTCAAAGCGTCCACAGGCTGGCTGGAGAAATGGAAAGCCAGAATGAATTTGGATTTTAATGAAAATCAAGTATTACAAAGAAAATTACCCGTATATATGCCAAATGAAGAGCAATACGAGCAATCTGCGGCAGATATGAGTTATGATCAAACAAGTGATAACGAAGAATTTTATCACACCGAAATTAAAACAGAATTAAGAGAATTTGAGGAGGATTATGGTGATGAAATGGAAACAAATGATGAATTTTCTTATAATGACAGACAAGATGCAGATATTAAGCCTGAATTGCTAACGCCTCAACAGTTTTATTTGCAAACTATACGAGCAGACTCGCAAAACTCACAAAATCGTACAAATCTTCAAGAAGAACATAGAGATCAACACCTAGAAATGGAAGAAGAGCCCGATATTAAACCATTTAATGGCTTACCACCACATCTAGCGCAGAATACGGAAAATTCGGAGACAGAAGAAACTTTACATGGAAAAGTTTTGAAATGGTTAAATAAATATAATATACCTCCTGTCGGTGCATCGGAATTATTAAGTATATTACAACCCCATCTTAAAGAAACCTCTAACATTAATTTTTCCTCTTCTGACCCTTTGGAAAGAGGAAATCATCAATACTTTTAAGTTTTTAGAATAAGTACTTTATATTAAAGTATGTTTTTCTTATTTTCTGAAGCAAATTCTCCTAACATTATGTTTAAAAAAATATGCAATTTATAGTATATACTTATTTTAGTTATTCTCCTAAAGGATTTGCTTTATTAGATTTTGTTTTTTTTTCAATTTTAACTTGTGTTCTAGTATTAAAATATTTATTTTTTATCTTTTTAATTTATTTAGTTTAATTTTATTTGTATTAAGCTTAATTAATAAAATATACATAATACACATTTATATATCAACTCTATTAACATTTTAATTCTTTCGCTTTATCATGGGCTCCCTCAGTAATCAATTGTAATTCAGCCTTTTCACGTTCCGGCTTAATCACTGTGTAATAACGATAGGCTCTCATGCCCAACAGGAATGTACCATATAAAGTCACCCCCAAACAGGTGTACACGGCACCACGATGTAGTTTATCCAATAAGGTATTAGCTGATACTCGTTTCTTTTGCATTTTTTAAGATTTTACAAATAAGTTTATGAAAAGTAATTAAATTTTTGTTTTATAACCTTTTTCCTTTCGAGTTTTATTCCACAAAAATATTAAACAGCTGTTAATCTTATTCTTCTCTTTTTTAACATTCACAGAGAATGGTTGACTTTTATAAAAAATTTATTATGTTTTAAGCGATGCCACCGGAAAGCAAGATTTAATTTTGTTAAAATTTTTTATAATGTTACAAAATATTTGATAAAAGTAATAAAATAATACAAATTCATTTATATTTAAGGTGGTTTTATTTATTTATTCTTATATTGAGGCCGTTTCTCAGCTATTTATTTCTTCACTTTTTATCCAATTTCTATCTGGCATCCTTCTATGTTGCTTTGACATTTCGTTCTGCTTCTTCTAGCTATAAGTAGGTTTTTTGTGATTCTCTTTCTTTTGCAAGTTCGCTTAGAAATTTTTGCAACGCCACGCCATGTCGGGACTTAATTTAACCGTAAAAGTGCATCCCGTAGTGCTATTCCAAGTAGTTGATGCCTACGAAAGACGTAATGCTGATTCTCATCGTGTCATAGGCACTTTATTGGGTAAATAAACGTATAAAAGCAATTATTACGCAGCTGTCTAAAGACACGTTTGTATTTTAACACAGGTTCCGTTGACAAGGGTGTTGTTGAAGTTACCAACTGTTTTTGTGTACCCCATAAAGAACATGATGATCAAGTGGAAGCCGAATTGAGTTATGCGTTGGATTTGTATGACTTAAATCGCAAAGTTAATCCCAATGAAAATGTTGTTGGTAAGTTTGAAAAAAGTAAACATAACCTCAAACATTAAGCAAATTTATTTTGTATTTCACAGGTTGGTGGGCCACTGGAAATGAAGTAACCAATCACAGTTCTGTCATTCATGAATACTATGCCCGTGAATGTAATAATCCCGTGCACTTGACCGTAGACACTTCCTTGCAGGGTGGTCGTATGGGCTTAAAGGCCTATGTTTGCATTCCCTTGGGTGTACCCGGCGGCAAAACTGGTTGTATGTTTACCCCCATACCTGTAGAAATGACTTGCTATGAACCAGAAACTGTAGGCATTAAACTTTTACAAAAAACTATTGGTGTCTCAGCACCCGAACGTCCCAAAACCGTTTCACCCATGTTGGATTTGGCTCAAATCTCCGAAGCCTCAACTAAATTGCAGTCTCTGTTGGATTTGATTCTGAAATACGTGGAAGATGTCATTGCTCACAAACAACCTCCAGATAATGCTGTTGGACGTCAACTGTTGGATCTTATCCATTCAGTGCCTCATATGTCCCATGAACAATTTACCCAAATGTTTAATGCTAACGTGCGTGATTTGTTAATGGTCATCACGTTGTCGAACTTGATTAAGACGCAACTACAATTGAATGAAAAGTTAACATATTTGCCAACAAATTAAATTTTAAGTTGATGAAGATTTTTTGTAGCATTTTTTCATAATTTAATTGTAACCTAAGACATAACTAAAAAAGAAAAAAATCAGGAGGAGTAGTGTTGGGGGAAGTGGAGATTTTTTTAACAAATAGAAGAAAAAACAACAAATTGAGATAATGTATTATTTTAATAAAGCTAGTATAATAAAATACTATGGACCACTTCACCATAAGAAAAGAAATTATTGATTTTTATTGTTGAAAAAGAATGAGCAAATGACAAACTAAAGGTAAAGCCAAAGGTAATTTATAAATATTTAAATCGTTTTTCTATAAAATAAGAAGTGCTCAAAACTTTGAGGGTTATTTTGGTACTTTTTTTTTAAACTGTTACTTTTTTTGCAAAATTTGTTTTTTTAATGTGTTGCTTTTCTAAATTGTACCTTTCTAGGAAATTATTAGGTTTTTTGATGTTGGTATTTTTTGAAAAATGTGAATTAATATTTTTTTTTTTAATAATTTATGCTTTTTTTCCCAAATTGGTACATTTTTTGTATGTTAGAAGTTTTTTAAAAATTTGTATGTTTTGTGAAAAATGATTATTTTTTTTCTAAATTGTTTCGCATTTAACAATTTAATTATCTTTAAAAATTGGTACCTTGGAAAAAAGTTTTTTTTTTTTTTAATTTGTACTATTTTTAAAATTTCGAACAATTGTCCTTTTCGAAGAATTGATACATTTGTGCTCAAAAATTGATTCTTTTTTAATTTTTTTGTTACCTTTTTTGAAAAAATTGCGTTTAAATTGTGTTGAAATGAGTACCTTTTTAATGTTATCACTTTTTTAAAAATTGGTGCTCATTTGATAAATTATTTTTTTTTAATTGTACTTTTTGAGAATTGTTTTTTTTTATGTTAATTGTTGAAAATTCATTTAAAAATATATATTTTTAAGTTTTAGTAACGGGTAAGTGATATTTTTTGAAAATTGGTACTTTTTTGCACGTCTCAAACCTTTTCTTGCAAAAGCAAAGCAGTATTTAATTGATTTTACTCTGAGAATCCAACAACTTTGACTCTCAAAAGAAGTTTTTTCCTTAAGTCTCTTTTGTTTACATTAAAAAAGGAGCCAATGTTTAATATTTGTTTACAGTTATTAATGAAACAATTATTAAGGTTTGTGTCATTAGTCTTTCATATTGAAATCTCTAAAAAAAAATTGTCAAAGAGAAATATTTCCAAATAAATATCTTTTGTTTGCTTTTAGTATGAAAACTATTGTCAAAGTTTGTGTCCTAAATCTTTTTTGTTTACATTTGTTAAGAAAAACGTAGTTTGTGTCCTAAGTCATTTATGTTTAAATTTATTAAGGACGCCATTTCTAAGGTTTGTGTCTTTACTATTTTCAATAGCACTCTGAGGAAGTAGTTTTTATTTACATTTGCAAAGAAGCCATTATTATTAAAGTTTCTCGCTTAAGTCGTTTTTATTTACATTTGTTAGGAAAACCATGGCAAAAGTTTGGGTTCTAAGTCGTTTATATGCAAAGGAAACCATTATTAAAGTTTCTTGTTTAAGTCTTTTTCATTTACTTTACAAAAGAGATGCTATTTTTTAATTGTTTGATTTTTTTAAATAATTACAAAAGAATAATTACTTTTATTGATTTTTTTATATAAAAAATTATGTTTAATTTATTGTTATGAGAACTTTTAGGCAAATTTCAATTATTTATATAAATTTTGATTGTAATTTCAGATAAAAAAAATTATAAATGCTCGTGTATTTTAAAAGTTTAAAATTAAACAAGAGTACATAATATATAAACAAGCTTAATATTTTGAATAAACATGAAATTAATAAACAATTAATATAATGTTCAAAACGTGATGGCCATAAAACATTTACAAAATAAGAAAAAAATTGATAGAAAAAACATTTTGTAATTGGTAAACTAGTAATAAGTAATAATAGAAAACACTTTTAGACAAAAGCTAAATAATTGATAAGTAACTGACAATGTCAGTATAACAACAATAATAAATAATATAAACCAAATTATTGTAAAGTACAAGAATATAAAAAATACATATTAAATTAAAAAAAAAAAAACAGTGGGAAAAAATAAATAAGTAAAAAAAAAATTTGGGCTAACAATATTTTCATTCTTAAATAGTTTTTTTAATAAATTAAATTTGTTTCTTATTATATTAACCCCTTTTAACCATTTTAAATTTATTTAAGTAAGTTTATCAATTGTGTTCACTGTTAGACGTCTTAAAGTCTACTTAATAATCTTAAAAGGGTTTAAAAGAGCAAGAAACAAATGTTTTATAGTTTTTTATATGTAACTTGAAAACAATTGTTTAGTTTTTGCTTAATATTACACGGTTTAATTTATAACAATATATACATGTTGAAAGTTATAGTTGTAGTTGTAATATAAATTATTAGTGTAATAGCAATCTAATATGCTACTAGTACTGAAAAAAAAACTTTGTAATATTATACTTCAAAAAATATATATTAGAACTAGTTAAAAGAAGCCAAAAATAGTCAAACAGCTAGACAGCCATAAGCGTTTAATAACCTTTGTTTAAATTAGAGGAAGGTAAGCTAACAAAAAATCTATAAATTTAGTGCAACAAGTTTTTGCAGAATTTTATTTTTTAAGTTTTTTTATAAGGATTCTTTCCCTTTTTGATTTTTTTAAAGACAATTGTCTGTTAAAGTTAATTTTAAGATAGATTTTTTATTACTGCTGACGTTTGATTTAAAAATTTATTAGTTATATTCTTGTAATATAAATATAAACTATTGTTAGCAAGTTTGCAAAACAATAGCTTACAATAAATATGATTTATACTTCTTATTTTAAAACGATAATAATAAGCATAAAAATGTTATTTTGTTTTAGAGTAAAAAAAAAAATATTATTAAACTATGAAGACATTATGAAAAATAAAGAAGAGGAAAATGTTAAGAAAATTATGTTTAGCTAACACCCACTTTTATTGAAGGCCAATTGCTAAAACAATTAAGGGGAGTTGAGGTTTTAAATAAAATATAATAATTATTGTAATAATAAAATATTATAAATTTATTAGATTGAATTGAAAAAATAACAAGATTTAAAGTAACAGTGGAGTAAAAATTGTTTAAAATGGGAACAATTTTAAAAAATATATGATTTTCCTTCGTAATTTTCTAATTAAAATCTACTTTTAGAATAAATTTTGAGATTTTGTTTAGTTTGATAAAGTTTTTTGTTTAAGTCTTTTTTGTTTACATTAAGAAGTTACCTTTTATAGAGTTTGTAGCTTAAATCTTATTTGTTTACATTCAAAAGGAAGCCATTATTATAATGTTTTTGTTTAGCTTGTAGAAGAATGCCGTAATAAAGTTTGCATCTTAATACTTATTTGTTTACATTTTTAAGGAACTTGTAAAAAGTTTGTTGCTTAAATCTTTTCTATTTATTTTCATTATACTCTCAATATTAAAGTTAGAGCTTAATTTAGAGTCTCAGAGAATGTTTATATTTTCTATTGTTTTTGTATACATTTAAAAGAAAGCCATTGTAAAATGTTTGTTTCTTAAGTCTTTTTTGTTTACATATGAAAGGAAACCATTACAAGGTTTATGTCTGAAGTTTTCTTTGTTTACTTTAAGCAAGAGGCTTAATAAAGTGTGTTGCTTAAGTCTTCTTTTTTTTTAGTAAAAACGTATTAAAATTAAATTATTTTTTATATAAATTAAATAATTTCTTTTAAAATCTTAAGATTTTTAATAAATTTATTAAAAAATTTAAAAAAATAGGAACTTAATACCACTGTTTTTATTTAGCATAAATATTATGTAAACATTAAACACATTTTTTTCCTAGCAACCAAAAAATCGTGATTTTATTTATTTAAATTATCTGTTAATAAAAGCTTATAATTGTTTGGCATCATAAACATATTATAAACAAATTAATAATTAAAGATTTAAAAAAATAATTAAATTTCTCAAAATCATTACACTATTTGTGTTAATAGATAAGAAAAATAGGCACGGTTCATTTTTTTATAATATAAAAAATAATTAATATTAATCATACGGCACCAAGAAAACAACTAACTTCTGTTTAAAAGCATTAACATGTTTACTTTATATTTTTTTTTATAAGTTTTATATTCAAAACAAAAAACCTGCTTAGTGGTAAATTGATATTAAATGTGTAATTTATTGCATTTTTTAATACATGAAGTCTTATTTTAATATTTTTCTTTTTTTGTCATTTGATACTTTTTCTTAGGTTTACCATACTTTTACTTGAGATTGCGTAAAAATGTTAAAAGTTTTCCGACACTTTTTATTTGAGATGACGATTATATACATTTGATATAAGATACATATGTATTAAGTGGAATATAAAATTTAAAAATTAGGCCGAATTTTTTAAGAAATAAAAGAAAAATATTAAAAAAAAAAACTATTTCAAAAAGACACAAACATGATTTTATTTTTCTTTAATTATTAAAAAAATGAATTTTATGAAAATTATGAAAATTAATTAAAAAATTTGTATTTTTGTTTAAATTGAAAAGAAACTATTTAATTATTAATTTAAGAATAAGAATATATTTTATTTAAGCAAAGAAAAATTTTATTTTATTAAAACAAAAATTTAATTTTATTAAAAGCAAAAGTAAAATTAGTTTTAAACGATTTAAGTTTAAAAATAACCAAAATATAAAATTTTTCACTTAAGTCTATTTTGTTTACATTTTTAAGGCAGCCGTAATAAGGTTTGTTGCTTAAGTCTATTTTATTTACATTTTAAGACGGCCATAACTAGGTTTGTTTCGCAAGTCTTTTTTGTTTACATATAAAAGGAATCAATATACATATTTTGTTTACATTTGAAAGGAAGTTTGTTTCTTAAATCTAATTTGTTTATATTTTAAAGTCAGACATGGGGTTTGTCGCTTAAGTCTATTTAGTTTACATTGAAAGAACATGTTACTTTTTTCCATTTGTTTTTTCATCATTATTTAACAATAACGTTTGTTCTTTTAGTCATTTTTGTTTAAACATAAATACGATATTAAATGATTTGTATTTACATTTTTTTGTTTTTATTTAAGTAAATTTAAGGAAAAATAATTTTAGTTAATAAAATAAACATTACTAATTTGAATTAATATGATTTTATATCAATTTTTATTTAGTTTTAAAACAAAAACAATTTTTTTAAAGAAAAATTTAAATTGTTTTAAATTTAGATCAACATATTTTTAAATGTAATATTTAATAAAGAAATGAGTATTATTATAATATAATTAACAATAATAAAAAAGATTTTGTAAACATTTAAATAATTTGTTTTCTCATAAATTAAAATTTGATTGCTATCAATCTAATAAAAATCAATACTTATTGAAACACACCCGTTTTTATTTTTAAAGAAAAAAAAATGTTCTTGAATTTAAAACTATGTATTTCCTTTGTAATATTAACTGACATCTGCTGCAACTATTAATTAAGGGGTGTAACTATGACTCTTTGATAAAGCAGGTCAATATTACTAATAATATTAAATAACTTTTATGAAAATTATAATTTTCCTACATTTTACATAATTTAGAAAATTATACTTTACAAAATTAAAAAAAACATGACCCTTGTATAAAACAAATATTACTAATATGTTACTATAACACTTCCTCTCTTAAGTTAAGGGCGTTTATTTGTTAACTTATTGTTTTAAAGACCTATTGAACAAGAAAATTATAGGGCCTATAGAATTTAATAAAATTTTGCTAGTAATTATGGTAAATAATTTATTTTATTTATAAAATAAAATCTAATGTTATTTGCGGACTACATTTTTTATTCGAAAAAAAGTTATAGAGTGTGTGTTAATATTTGTATTATATTAAAACGTACATATGATGTATTGTTACATTTTGAATAATGTAATTGAATCTTTAATGTCTTACATACATAAACATTTCGTTTGCAAAATCAAATGCCGCTTTGGTATAAAAAAATGTTTCTTAGTTTAGGGCAATTGTTGGGCTTAAGAAAAGTAAAAACACAATGTAAGCATTAGGCGTTGAAACGACTAATACTTGTTTAAATAAATGAAATAAATGTTTATGATGTTATTAAGAACTTTATAATTTCATTTTGGTTATCTTGCTTAAGTCTATTTTGTTTACATTTTAAAAAGCTGTTAAAAAATTTGTTGCTTAAGTTTTCATTATTTCTTTAGTCTGTATTGTTTACATTAAAAATTACAGGATGCTGTTTAACTCTTCTTTGTTTATATTAAAAGTAACGGTTCCTTATTCAGATTTTAAACAACACTATTAACAGGTTTGTTGCTTAAGTCTTTTTTGATTACAATTTAAGAGCAATTTTTATGAAGTGTGTTGCTTAAGTCTTTCTTGTTTATATTTTGCTTTATACATTTGTTGCTTATATATCATTTGTTTACATATAAAACAAAGTCAATGAAATGGAGCAATTCCAGTTGTTTACATTTAAATGAAAAATTCTCTCTTTTTTCATTTATTAACATGCCATTAATATGTTTGTTTCTTAAGTCCTTTTTGTTTACATTCATTAAATCAAATTTTAGGTTTATTTTTAAAGAAATATGAATAAAATTTCTATATCTTTACACAACTTTATTTGATAGCTATTCAAAAATACTATTTAATAATCTTTAACGCTTAACGTTTCCATTGTGTTTTATATTTTTCTCTTTAATATTAATATGGATTATTATTTGCTAGTTGACGAAGTTGTCGTTGATGATGATAGACTAAGTTGTTGCATATCAAAAAAAAAAAAAAAAAAAAAAAAAAAAATATGTAACTACATAGATACTGAATATGTCTATTACCATTCTGCTGCTGCTGCACCCATAGTACTTTAAATTTTAAGTATAAATAATGCAGTTTTATTTGAATTAAGTATCAAAAACAATTAAGCATTCAAACAAATAAGATCGTGATCTTAATTTAATCAAGAAAATAAAATAAACAAACTAAATATTAACAAAATGAAATACTTCGTAAGTGTTAAAAAAATAACAAAAGATTTTGTGGAAATGAAGATTTATAATAAAATATCTTCTCTTTTCCTTTTCTTCCTTAGAACGTTTTGTGCATTTTCGTTATCTTCGCTTTGGCTGCCGTCTATGCTGCCGAAGTAGATGCTGCTGAATCATCGGTGGCTGAAAAGAGCCCCGAAAAACGTGGCATTTATGGTTTCGGTTATGGTCATGGTATTGGTGGTGGTTATTATGGCGGTCATGGTATTGGAGGTGGCTACTATGGTGGTCATGGTATTGGTTATCCTTCATATGGTTATGCTGCTGTACATGCCGCTCCCGTTATTGGTCATGGACATGGCTATTATCCTTATCATGGCCATGGTCATGGTTACTATCATTAAGTTAATATTCGCTGATATTAATCAACCAGTAAAATGGTTTAAAACGTTTTTGAAACGAAAAGAAAAAGGATTTGTAAGAAAAATTAATTTGAAAAATTTTTGGAGACTTCAGCATCACCGAAGAGGTCTATTAAGTTTTTGGAGTGTGTAATAGAGAATTTTTGTAAATAAATAAATAATTTAAAAAAATAATAAATAAATTAAACTGAAATTTTTTTAAAGAAATAAAAAAAAAGAGTTTTAAATTAATAAAAAAAAGGAATAAAAATGATATACGTAAAAATAAGTAGCATTTTTTAAAATTCAAAATAATTTTTTATAGCACATCATTAGGTTAATTCTTTTTCCTAAATTCTCATAATTGCTTTTACATTGATTTTTTTTTTAGCTTCGAAATTAGCTTTCAATTCAGATCTTTATGCAGCGTCAAATAAGCCTTAAAATCTTTTTAAAGTCCTAAAGTTTTTCTATTATCTCTTAGATTAAAAATTTGATTTAAATTTAGGTCCTATAAAAGTCCCATAGTAGAGATAATATATGATCTTTTAGAATAGCTCCAAATTATTAAAATAAAAATTAAAATAAATAATAGGCCACGCTTGACGCTTAAGTCTTTTTTGTTTACATATTAAAATAAATTTGTTGTTATAAAGTTTGTGTTTTAAGTCTTATTTTTGTTTACTTCGACTTCATTGGAAGGAAATTTTGTTGCTTAAGTCTTTTCTGTTTACATTTAAAAGGACGCCATGATGCTTTATCATTTCTTCTTTATATTTAAAACAACACTAATAGTACGCTTGTTGCTTAAGTCTTTACTGTTTATGTTCAAAAAGGAAGTTATTGTTATAAAGTTTTTTGTTGTTGTCTATGAAAAAAAAATAATATAATAATTTTCTTTCTTTATCAAACATACATTATTTTTTTATATAAATGTCGTTTGTTTACATGCTTAATAACGCCATATTGATTTATTCTACTTTGTTTACATGAGTTTTCCGTTTACATTTATTAGGAAACCATTACTAAGTTTGTTTCTTAAGTCTTTTTTGTTTACCTATCTATAAAACCCAATTTTGTTATTAATCTTAAAGAAATATTAAACAAATTGTTTATCATTTATCAAGCTTTAATTTAAGAATATATTTTTTGCCTTAAATTAATAACGTTTTTATGGTGTTTTTTTTTTCTTTATTAATTAATACTTATATAAATTAATAGATCTTTTCATGTTCAAAAATACCCCAAATAGTTCCAAATTCATTTAAAGTCCAAAATTAGCTTCAATTTCTGATGTTTATAATTTCTAAAATTGTTTTAATACAGGACTTTTTTAAGTCCCACATCAGTTAGAATATTAAGTCTTGTTTAAGTCCCAAATTATCTTCAAACTCAGCAATTTATTTATTACTTAATTATTTTCAAATTTAAACAATTATTACAACTTGTTTATTTTAGTGATGCTTTTGAAATAAATGGTTTTTATTTCATTTTATTTTTTTACTTTTTTATGATTAAACATTATACTTTCTTCTTTAAAAAAAAAATAAATAAAGTTTTTAAACTTTAAAATTAAACAGAAAACATAAAATTCTAACAATTTTTAAAACAGTTCTCTTTTTATTAATTCCAAACAAAAACCTAACATCTTAATTTACGTCGATAACAATTTCCGCTTCCTTTCCAATTTAAGTTCTCTCTTTAAGGCTTTTTGTTCTAATTCCTCAGCATGTTCGGCAAACAAAGAACGCATAGCAGGATACATTAGGTGAAAGCTTTCTAAATCTTTCAAACTTACTTGCATATTATCAAAAGCTATAGCTACATTTTCCATTAATTTTCCCTCACTTGCCACCGAATCATCCGCTTCTGATAAGGAATTAAGCTGCAGTCTAGGTAACTTGGCATAACGTTGTGAAAAATGTGTTAAAATTGTGTGCTGTGCTTTCATCAGTTGCCCCTGTTGTATGGCTTGGCTGATGGTGCTATGTGTTTTAATTTTAGCCTCTTCTATTAAATCATCTTCCATAGTGGCTTCATGTATTAGAATAGTCGAATTTAAACCCAAATCTATTAAATCTTGACAGGGCATGGTATCACCACTATAAGTAATTTTTATTGGTTGATTTTGCTCCTTCTCATTAGGTAAAATATTAACAGTAACACCAAAAGAATGAGGACAATGTTTGACTAAACAAGTTTTTATACTCTCAACACCAAAATCTGGTCTTAATTCCTTTAAATTTAAACTTTCTTCCATTATTTCGGCATTTCCTTTTAATTCATAAGAATTTTGTATATTAAGCACACGCTCATGATAAAAATTCAACCAGGGTTCTATTTGTTTAGGTGCCAATAATAAAACTTTTTCTATATTTTCTTCATTACCTAAAAGTTTTAGTCTTTCTGTTAGCAAACCTATTAAGCCAATATGATGATCAGCATGTAGATGAGAAACATAAATGCATTTGAGATTTTTTATAACTTCTTCAGCTTTTTGACAGCCAAAAAATCTTTGTAACTGACCCAAAGTGCCTTCACCACAGTCTAGTAACAGATAGGAATCTTGTTTGGGTTGTATTAATATAGAACTAACATTACGTGTTTTATTGGGGATACAGGAACCAGTGCCCAAGAAAGTTATCACAGGATATTGTGCCTTGGTTTGTAGGGAATTTTCAATGTTATTGAAATCTTCTTTAAGTTTTTGTAGCAAAGGAGGGAAGTCTTTTAAAGCTTGGGTTTCTTGTATATATTCTGCAGGCGAAAGCTTAACCTCCAAAGTGCGATCCAGGCCTGGAAATTAAAATAATAATATTAATAAGAGGATAGTGTATAGACTAACATCATAGCAGGGTGTAAAGACCTACAGAGTCTGGTCAGACTATAGACTAAAATAATAGTCTTGCCTATAGTCCATACTACAGTCAAGTCTGAATATAGTCTTGTCTATAGACCAGACTGTCAATTATTTTATATTATGTTTTAATATAAATTATTTCTAACCTTTTCTTGGCCTAAAATGATAATAACTCATGGCATTTAAATCGCACAAATGTTTTTCATGTTCCAAACTCTCCGATTTTCTTGTCTCCTCTTCGCCTCCATTAATTTGCTCATCTTCTAATTTGGTCTTTTTTAATTTACTTGTTAAATTCGCCGTCAAACTAGAGGCCTCTGTTAATAAGGGAAATACTGTAGGATTTAATAAATTCAATTGATATTGTATGCGATGAGCTGCTATATAACCCGAAAAAGTATTTTGTTTACAATTTAAATAAATATGTTGTGTACCAGCGGGAAACTTTTCCACAAATGATTGATACAAATTATTATTTATCACTTCTTGTGGTGAAAAATGTATTACTAAAGGCATTTCTGGTGTAGAATCAGGATTTATATTGGTATTTATTAGTTGATCTTTATATTTTTCTAAATTGTGCAAGAACTCCTGGGAAGGTATATCCAAAAACATAAAAGATAGGGGATTTTCATTAGGTTCACTGACATCTTTGGATTTGACTACGGTGCCATTGTCTAAAGTAACATCAATGCCGTTTTTAAGTAGACCCAATAGAGGTCCTGGTGGTACACCATGTTCAACACATTTCTCTAAATTTAAAGCTCCTGGACGAGGTTTTAATTTGCATATATAGGTAATAGCTATTTGTTCTTGTGTGCTTGCATGGAGAAGGAAATTTTCGGAATCTTGGTTGGTATTATTAAGGCGATATAAAGGCAGAGATTTTACAGACATCACATTGTCTTCAAAATCTTGAATTTGTGTACAATCAACAGTTTTAAGCTGAAAATAGTTAATTGTTTTTTATTAATTATTAACATCGTGGGACGGATTCTTAATTTCTGCAATTTTTTTCTTTGAAATTTATGTTAATCTTACTCACTTGCAAATTCTTCAAAACCACAAAACGTTTCATAGAATATAAGATATTCTCCAAGTAGGGAGGACCATGTAAAGCTAATTCCTTAACACCAGCATCTTGTACGGTTAAGGCTAAACCCGGAAATCCACCTATAGCCGGCCAAGTATTACGGGTGACAAATATTTGCTCTAAACGAGCCAATTTTGTTTTATGTTCATGAGCCAAACGTTGAGTACCTTCACCACAATTGAATAAATACCTCGATTGATCGGTAAACAAATAGACAGCAGCTGGGGCACCATTTGAACCGGCTCCTAATATTTGTAATGTTACTGTGCCGGGAATATAGGGAGTATTCTTCTTTTTATTAGCCTGTTGTTGCTTTTCTTTACGTAGTACAGGCTTGGCATTTGCCTGTAAAGATTCTTTCGAAGTATTAGCCATACGGGAGGATTTTTTGAGCGTTATATTAGATTTTGTTAAAGGTTTTTGTGTTAACAGCTCGTTGAGGAGTTCGTTTGTTTTGCCACGCACTGCGTTTCTTAAAGCTGTGAGCAACATTCGCTTAGGGTTTGTAAATTACTACAAATATTTGTTTTCTATTAAAATTTAAGATAGCAGAGCTATTTGTGGCTTATTATTACACGTGAAATTTAATGTTTATTTCATTATATTTCATCAAAAATGTGAGTTCTTTCGTTTATCGAATCAAAACACAGCTGTTTGCTGTGATGTGAGCACTATTGCCAGACTTGGGAATTTATCTGCAGTTTGCCGATTTTTTTATTATAAAATACCCAAAGTGTGATATGCCGAGTTTTCTCTTCAAAATGGCAATATTATAAAAAAGTTTGTTTTTAATAAAATTATTGCAAAATCATTTTGTTAGCAAGAGAACTCAACTGCGATATAAAAAAGGTCAATATCGACTATATGATAATCTAAACCAATGTAAATGTGTACTAAAGTTCGGGAATTGTAGACCGTTACTGGTATTAAGTGTAAAATAATACACACTAATACAGAATATTATATGCTGATATCAAAAATATCATGCCGAAACAGCTGATTGCGATACGATGCATTTTTGTTCACCGGTTAGGCTTTAATTCTTTTTCCGTCTTTGTTTTTTTGTCAAAAATTAAAAAACAATAAGCATTATTGCTGAGCTTTGTTTTTAAATATTTATTGAGAAATATATTGCGCAATAGATTTCTTATTGGTCCACACGTAACATTTTGATGTGGTAGACAGAATTTGACAATTGCGGATACATAAATTCTAACGTGTAGACCAGAGGTTAGTCGTCAAACAACCGATTTTGAGCCGCCATCAATAATTGTTACGAATACATTTGCCGCCGTTTAAATTGTTGGACACAGGTCTCTGAGAAGAAGAAGAAAAGTGCCAAAGAAGTAAAGACGTGAAAAAGAGGTTGCTTCCACAATTTTTTTTTATTAAAATAGACAAAAAATAGCCAGAAAATTCATTTTATTTAACTAAACTGCTACAAATTCCTTAAAATTAATATATATTTTTTAACATAAAAAAATGTCTTCGCGAAGGTAATGTTCAAAAGTATAATAATTTATACAAAAAAAGAAAGAAAAAATGTCTAAAAGCCCCAAAAAAAGTGTATCGAAATATTAAAGCTTATAAAAAATGAGAAAAAAAAAATCGACGAAAAAAATCTTTGCAAAAAAATGTGTGTGTGGTTGGTAAACGAATTGTGAAAAAAACAAAAAAAAAAAAAAAAAAAAAAAAAATGCTGCTCCCCTTTTTTGTTTCAGAAAAAAGAGGGGACACTAAACAACAACTACCATAAAACTTATGTGAAAAAAAGTGAAATTGAAAAAAAATGTGTATAAAATCTGAAAAATCCAAACGTGAAAAATTGTTTTAAAACCCAGCTCTTAAATGTCCCTGAAGAGGGGCCTTAGCTGTAGGTTTGTTGTGGGTTGAGTGTTTGTGTCTTCAAACAATTTTCTAATTGGAATATTTATTACGAAAAATTATAGTTAAATTTGTTGTACTTAGTATATTCCATATGTTTTTTTTTGTATTCCAGTTTTTTTTTTCTAAAGTGCATTTTTTGTAATTTTTTTTTGTACAATATTTTGTCTGTTTGTCGTTTCGTCCCGTATGTTTGAAACGGCTGTTTCTTCTTTTGCTTCTGTTCGTTTAATGATGCCAGATGTAGGGTTTAGAGCAATTCCTATTTATATAGGAAGTAAGCATAAAATGCCCAAAATTATAAAATTAAATGATTTAAATTGAAAATTATTTTTAAGAAATTGATTTTTCCTTGATATGGTTTGAATAATTTTCAAATATGCTACATTTTTCATAACAATTATATAGACAAATTTCAAAACTATTTCAAATGAAATTTTTCAAAGGTCCTTAAGATGTTATATTAAAGAAAAGTTAATTTGTTAGAGGTTAAAATGAACAAATTGAAGATAATTCGTATTAAATGAAACAAAAATATATATTTTATTACATTTTAACACAAAAATTATTGCACTAATATTTACATTAAGACTCTAAAAAGCTCAGATAATGTTCAAGGCTGACTAGATAATGCATTTCATTCTGCAAAGTATTCATAATATTATTTAAATGTAGCTGAGTCTGTATAATTTTAAAAATAATTCCAAATTTCTTTATATTTTTAATAAAGTACTTTAACTAAATTTGAAACAAAATGCCAGTGTCTCAAAGTACTATCATTGGCAAAATAAAAAAAAATCAAATAAATCGGTGCAGAGACCATTTATGTATATATTTTTATGTTTCTAACTATGTAATTGTTA
>MINK01172231.1:0-22667 GCA_001735545.1 Phormia regina
AAGGACGCGATTGATAATTTTGACCAAATATGCAGTGAAATATTTCACTAAATCAAGACATATCGGCGCTTCCTCACATTTTCTGCATCAATCTAAAGGTTAATTATATTAATAGTTTAGCGGAACAAATCGCAAATACTACCGGAACAATTGTTCATCCAAAAACAGTAGGGAGGGTCTTACATTCTGCGGGATATGCAAGTAGAATTCCCCGCAAGAAACCGCTGATTAGTAGAAAAACCAGCATTTTCGTTTAGAGTTTGCCAAACGATACATTGTTAAGGACGAAAAATTTTGGAATAGGGATTTGTTTACTGATGAAACCAAAGTCAATCAACTGTATATTTTGTGGATCAACAACCAGTCTAAAACACCTTTTATCAATTTGACCTAATTTAACAAATTCTCAAATTAAATTTCTTAATAACAATGGTCTCAATTTACTCAAGGAACCGTCTATTAATAATATAAATGAGATTTCTAACTATATTTTCAATTTAAATATAAAAATTTAATTCAATATTTTATATTAGTTGATAGTCATAGTAGCTAATGCTAGAATTATCTAACATATTAATCTTATATTTATATAATATTAATATTATGTAAATAAATAAATATTTCTAAAACATAAGAAAGTTATTCATAAATTTAGATTCAAATATCCGTGTTTTTAAAACCGGGGTTTTGTGTTAAAGCCCCATTCTATTCGACATTCGAAAAATTAACATTTTGAAAAACCCGGCAGCACAGGGTTTTTCAAAACAGGTTATCAATCAGAGTCGATCACACTTTTTTCTAAAAATTAAGAACTACATATTTATGTAAGAAAAACCTAAATGAATTGTCAAAAAATTAATTCATACAACAACAAAATACATGTAGTCACATATATTTTCTTTTTGGTACGAAGTGCTTCTCAAATAAACTTCTAGTTGTATTCTATGTTTTCATATAATGGTCTCAATCTACTCTAGGAACAATCTATTAATAATATAATAACAATTCACAACTTTATATCTTATTTAAATATTAAAATTTAATTTAATATTTTTATATTAGCTGTCAGCCATAGTGGAAATGTTGATATAATAATCTGATATAATTCATTTAATATTAATATTAGGTAAACAATTAAATGATTTGTTTTTATAGTTATAAAATTAATAACAAAATTATAAAAATTAAATGACTTACCCCAGTTGTTTTTATTTTTCAGCTAAAATTTTACAAGATGCTTGTGGTGAATTTAGATCGGGACGTTTAACTGCCATTTTGGGTCCCTCTGGAGCTGGTAAAACATCTATGTTAAATGTATTATCAGGCTTCAAGTAAGTTCATTTGTTGTAACATTTTTTTCTTATTTTATTTCTTTTTATTATGTAATTATTTTAGAGCATCTGGTGTTAGTGGCAATTTTCTTGTAAATGGCGAAGAAAGAAATCTTTTAGAGTTTCGTAAAATGTCGTCATATATACCACAAGATTTTGCCATGTTAGATCTGTTGACGGTACAAGAAACATTAAAAATATCAACAGAATTAAAATTGTCAACACAAACAAAACAAGAGGAAAAGGATAAAATTGCAAGTATTTTTAAATAATTAAATAAATTATATAAAATTTATAAATATAATTTTTCAGATTAATGATATTTTACAAATGCTTAATATGGAACGTAGTCGCCATACTTTAGTTCGTAATTTATCGGGTGGTGAACGCAAACGTTTATCTATAGGCGTGGAATTAGTAACAAATCCTCCTATTATGTTTTTTGATGAACCTACTAGTGGCTTGGATAGTGTGGCCAGTTTTCAAGTTTTAACATATTTAAGGAGATTAGCTAGAGATGGCCGCCTTATAGTATGTGTGATACATCAACCCAGTTCTCGTTTAATGCAATTATTCGATGATATTTTAGTAATGTCAGGTGGTAGAGTATTATATTCCGGTGCACAAGATCACATGATTAACGATTTTCAAAAAGCTAATTTTGAATGTCCTCAATACTATAATCCCGCTGATTTTGGTGGGTATTTAATAGGGGAAAGTTTCATGGAAAATGTTTATTAAGATTCTTTCCATTTACAGTTTTAGAGGTCAGCAGTGATGTAACTAATCCCAATTTAATTAAACTCATTGAAAGTAATCATTTAAGATATGCTCTCAAATCTACACCTAGCGATGGCACAGAAACAAGTAAGTTTTAAGCTTAAAATTGTATTTGTTTAATGAACTTTTTTTTAAATTATTTTAGCGGGTCTCTTAACAAACTCAAGTTCTCATATATCGGTGGATATGACAAATTTAACATTAGCAACAACAATTAATTCAAGTTCACATTGTCAGCTGGATAATTGTGCTCTAAGGCCTAAAGAAAAAGTGTCAGTTTGGCGTCAATTTGTGGTTTTAATGAAAAGATCAATGACATCAATGTCTAGAAATATGGTAAGATTTGAATTTCATAGCTGATTATCAGATATCTGTCTTATTTAAAATGGCTGAGAATTTTTATTTTTCTAACATTCCTTAATATTTTTTTCCTCCTTTATCTTTTCAGATTGCTGTACAATTACGTATTATAATGCATATAGTGGTGGCCATACTCTTAGGCATTGTTTTCTGGAATATTGGCAATGATGCGGCAAAATCTTTAACTAATTCTTCTTGTATATTTTTCGTTGTTATGTTTGTATTCTTTGGTAATGCTATGCCCTCCATATTTTTATGTCCCCAGGAATGTGCAGTTTTTATAAGGGAATATTTAAATGGCTGGTATTCCATAAAAGCGTATTATATGGCTAAAATGGTATCAGATCTGCCCTTACAATTTATATGTCCTACACTGCTAATGTCCATAGCATATTATATGACCGGACAACCTCAAGATATGGGACGTTTTGTTATGTGTTGGGGCATTTGTTTGCTAACGGCCGTAATAGGACATTTTATAGGTCTGGTATTTGGTTCTATGTTTGATATGCAGGTCAGTATTTACATTATTACAAAACAAAAATATCTCTCCTAAAACTAATTGCTTTTCTCTCTTTTAGTTGGGTGTCTTTCTGGTTCCTGGCGTCACTATACCCATTATGATATTTTCCGGTTTCTTTATACGCATTTATGAGGTGGCAAATTTCTTAAGATTTCTATGTGATATTTCGTTTTTCCGTTATTCTTTGGAGGGTTTTATGCGTGCCTTATATGCTTATGATCGTCCTTTTTTAAGCTGCACTCAGGAGTTTTGTTATTATAAAAATCCCCAAAAGTTTTTGACAGACTTGGGCATGTCGGGTGATTTGTATGGTTGTGATGTTGGTGCTTTACTGTTATGGATATTGGCATTGAAGATATTATTTTTTATTAGTTTATTGATACGCATTAAAAAGGCTCAATGATTTATGTTTGTTATCTATTAGTGTTATGGATTAAGGCAATAGTAAGTTTTATATGTATGTTTTTAAGATTATAAAATAAATGTTATTTTTTATAAATTGAAATAGAAAAACGTTTATTAAAGGTACTGAAATAGGAAAAAGAATTTCAAACGATGATTACTTGGTAATGATTTCTATATGATTCTCAAGGAAGGAAATACGATTGATTTTGTCATTCCGTGTTCATCATGTCGAAAAAATCATTTCAGATGAGCAAATTCGATTCATAAACAACAAAAAAATATATATCGGCAAAATACTATAACCACAGGGTCTATCTTCATTTAATACTTTTATCTGATATCTCTTCAGCAAAAGCATGTACGATAACGAAATTTTGTTCAGTTATGTATCTCCCATATAAGGTGAAACGTCAATTTTGTGCATAAAACAATGTAAATTCCTAAACAGAAAATGGTCGTGGTCGGCCCACTTCACATATAATGTAAAAGTTAAAAAAAAACTTAATGGTGGGTATATAAATTCAGGCTTGTTGATTCCTAGGAAAAAATCTTGACACCTAGCCTTTTAAGAAACATTGAAAGTTTACCCCATTAAATTATTCTTTTTCAAATTTATTTTGGGGTCACTTTAGTTCTAATATTTTTATTTATATTTCATTGATTTAGACTCCGTTCTAAAGAAATTTAGTCCATTAACTCCAGTTTACCTAATTGTATTTGTCTCAAAGTTCAGGGCAATTTTTCTCACATTGAAAAATATTTAAATTTTAATTCTTAATCTGTTTCAATTTGTTTTAGCGATCCAGCATATGAATTACAGCTATTTATTTGAAATGGAAAGTGTGTAAGAAAAACCTCATTTTGAAATTAATCAATCTTTTGACAATAAACTGAGTCCGTCCTAGTCATTTATCCATTCTTTAGTCAATTAATCTGAGTTTCTAATAATTAAGAATTTAATTTCAATGCGGACTTCTCTGTCTGAAAATGTATATATATCGTTTTCTTGCTAATAAAAGTGACATGGGATTATCTTCTTATTTCAAAGGCCATATCTTAAGTTTGGATTTTGAACGATACTTTTTCTCAGTTATTACTTTTATACCGAGGAGATTATGAGAATACAGGAGGTTTATTTTGTAATCGTAATCGAAAGGAATTATTTCGCATTTGTATGCAATATATTATCATTTCATATAAGGCCTTCACGGCCTAGTAAATCCTAAATCTTTTGTATTTATTTCTTAGCTCTTAACTTTCAACAGTCCTCAACATACTTAATTATCTCAATCCCTTTAACTCTAATTGTTTCTTTTCAAGCAATATAAAGGGAACTCTGGAAGTAAGCGAGCATTTTCTGTGAAATGAGCAGTATGTGAAACCTAATATAAGTCAAACTAACGACAGGGATTAACATATTTCTTATCCTAATACAGTGTTTCCAACATCAATTCAAATCGCGTACACTTTCAGGAATTTTTTCTTTTTCCCGTGGATATTAATAATACAATTGCAAAACGACTAAAACAATCACCCTTATTGCGAAAAAATTTCCCTGAATTCTGCTCTCTTTTCCCAAAATTTTAATAGAAGAAAATCCACTTACATTTGAGCGTATGTTTCAATTTTGAAGCAAATTGCCTGTTTCAAGTTCATGGGAGAGTCGTTATAAAAATTTTTTCAGAGGGAATAAAATGCTCACCTTTTTTGGTGATAAGGATGAATGTATTAACACGGAAAATATGTTGGTAATGTAAATTTCATTGTTAAAAATAATGGTTATTTTCAAGCCTTAAGTACAATGTGTTTTGTTCAAAATATTGCATTTCGTAATCTAACACTTTTTCCAGCAATTTATGTATTTTATCCAAAAACCAGTTTTTTTTAATTTTGATACCTTTTCCTGAGCGAAATATTGGTAGTCAGAAGGTGCAAAGTATCAGCTATACGGCGATAACGGCAAAACTTTCTGCAGTTATATGATAGTAGTGGAGTTTTCTTTGCAGCACAAAATATCATTTAAAAATACTTTTTTAATATTTATTTAATAACTGTGAACACATGGGATTCAGAAATGTGAAGAAAAATTAAAAAAATGCTTAAAAATAAATAAATCGTTTAAATAAATTAAACTTTTTTAAAGAAAAACTTAAAAATAATAATGAGATAATGTATACTGGAACTCAAATAGTTAAGAAAACTATTTTAACTTAAATTATGATTTCCAAGCAATGAGAAAACCAATATGGTTAAATAAATGCAACAATCAGAAACAAATTAATTTTAATATAATGGAAATATAGAAATGTAAAGAAAAAAATGAAAAATACTGTTAAGCATTACCTTAATATTATTTGTGTATATATTTTAAATGGTAATCATTTGTATACAACAGGATTTCTTATAAATTTAAACGTCGATTACTTTAATGCATTGAGATGTTATTCGTTTCTTAATCAATTGATATAGAAGACATTTCCATTGAATGTGTATCATCATCTTCTTCGGTCTCTACAGCATTATTGGCTGGATTTGAATTTGAAGCTAATGTACGCCTTGAGTGTATATTTGATGGTGTATTATTAGTGGCAATTGAGATATTTGCTGTCATATCACTTTCACTTAAAGACATATCATCGGTGACAATTGAAGACATTTTACGCTGTTGTTGTACATCTAATGTACTTTGATTTGTGCTAGGGCCAACTTCATTTGTTGTACTGGCTGAAGTTTTAAAACTCACCGAAGTATCATTACCAGCCACACCACCAGTACTAACACGATTACTTATTATATATTCATTGAATTTATAGTCACTTAATTCCATATCCATATCACCATCCGAAGAGGTATCAGCATTTGCTACATTTGCTGTATTAGAGGTACCAGCTGCTGCACCACCCAGAGAAATTAATATTTTACGTTTATTTTCTATAGTTTTGAGTAAAGATTTCGCTTCGGATTTACGCTAAAATAATGTAAAGAAAAAAATTATTATTTTTAATAAATTTTCCATAAATATTTGTTAACTTACATCATCTGATTCTAGGCATTTATAGGCATAATGCGATGCTCTATCATATTCCTCCTTACTTTCATAATAATTTGCTAATGTCATATAACCATGATATAAACTTTGTTTATCAGCCGCTGCTCTCTCATCATTACAATACATTATATAACATTTAACGGCTAAATCTAACGCTCCCAATTTTTCATGTAAATTAGCCATTTTATACATGGCTATACCTTCAATATCACCTACATCACAAGCTTTACTATAACATTGTATGGCATTTTCGTATCTATCCAATTTTTCATAGGTTTCTCCTAAAGCTACTAACATACGACTGTCATAGGGACGCAGCTTGTGGGCAATTTTAAAGTAATACAGACTGTAGTGATTCATTTTGAGTATTTCATAAGCCTGTCCAAGACCATACCAGGCACGATAATCACGTCGATTTACCTCTAAAAGAAGAAAAATATACAAATTTCAAAAAAGTTCTAGTAAACAAAGTTAAAATTAAAAAAAAGGTCCAACTTTTAAAACAAAACCAAAAATTTTTCAAAGGAAACACCAGTTTTCAAAAAATTAAAAATGAATTTTAAAAATAAATCCATATTATTCAGAACACATTTTATAAATCAGCGCTATTAAATTCCAAATTCATTATTAATAAATTGAGAGATTTTAACATCTTCAAAATTATAATTTTCTTCAGAAAAAATCGTTATTCCACTTACCCACAGCTTTTCGATAACTTTGTATGGCGGCATTTGTATTTTTCACTTCCATAAATTCATGTCCCATTAACGTCCAAGCAGCCAAATATTTGGGATTTAATTTTAAAGCTCTTTGAAAATAAGTAATGGCCATAAAATGATCACAACGTATACTATAGTAATTTCCTAAACAAAAAATTTCACAAAATGTTAAAAAAAAATCCCTTTTTAGAAAATAAATTATTCAAAATACCTATTACACAGCAGGTTTCTGGACGATATTTATTAATGCCCTCTACTTTATGAGCCAATTGAGCCATTTCAGTTTTTAACTCTTTAACAAAAAGTAAATTTGAATAAGTATCCATATTGTCTAAACGATAAGGATCAGCTTCTTGTAAGGCTTGGAAAATTTCAATAGCTTTATCAACATCTAAAAGGAAAATTTATAAAAATACATTACTGAATTATTACTTAAACAACAGAACACGTACCCCTCTTATTGTGATAGGCCAGAGCCATTTGTGATGTAACATAGACACATTTACGAAAACCAGCTGCCTGCAGCTCTTCATATGCTTTTAAACCCTCATCATTCAAATACATCTCAATATAGGTATGAGCCACAAAAAAATGTCTCATCCAATGACCACCCAAATGCATAGTCTGTAATTTCTCTTTTTCCTTTATCAAAGGAGCCAACTCTACATAAGAACCCCATAACATGGGAGCTGAACGTATTGATTGTATTAGTACTTCCTGTGCAGCTTGATTAAGATCTACCGCCTTAAGCACCACACCATACAAATACATGCCGTAGCCATCTAAACGACCCCGGGAATATTCTGCTTTCAAAGTGGCCAAAAGATCAGCCAAATCTTTAACATGACCCGAATCATTAAGATTCGATTGATCCGTGGTCGAGTCTAATCTACGTTTCTCCAAACCCATATATGTGGCATATAAATGTAGAAATCGTGGCACTGGCGACTCTGCATTGCGCACCAAATAAGCGGCCCGATCATATTCTCTAACATCAAAGTAACATTTAGCTAAATAATAGTTATCATATTCTAACGGTGTTATGCCTTCCAGGGCTACTTCGCTAAAATCACATTTCTCACTATTCCCATCGATGTCTACATCGGACAGGCCATGGTTCATTTCTGCCAACCATTTGGCACTGTGCAACAAGCCGCGTTTCTGACATTCGATTATACCGCGTCGTAGTTCTCGCTTTACATCCTCTAAAGGCACATTAAAATATTCATCTTCCATCATAGGAGTTTATATTTTATTAAATATTTTTTGTTAAAGCACAAAAATTATATGAAATATAGTTTTAGCAATCTTTTTTATTTCGTTGTTTTCTCTGTTTTTGCCGGCAAATTTTTTAATAAGAATCCAGGGTCATTGGATAAAATTGACGGCGTTAAGTTTAATAACAACGAGAGAAAATTGTAAACAAAAAATAAACGTAATTTAATAAAATTTTGTATACATTTCTATAAATTTAATGATAAATGCCATATACGTTTGTTTTTAATGATTAATAATATAAAATAATTAGAATTATTTAAAGAACAATAATTTATTGTTTTTGAGTTAATATTTCTCTAGGATTACTACAGGGTGATAGTAATAAAATTGTAATAGATTTTTTACGTTCAACGTTTTAAAACCCGCAAATCCAAAGATTATAATTAAAACTCTTATAAAGGAACTGAAGTATCTATAATAATTTTGTAATTATTCATCTGAAACATTTTTCTATTTCCAGGAAATATGGAAGAAAAAGGTATTTGGTACAACTCGTAATCCTTTTTATGCAAATTTCTACAATTACTTTCATACAATTCCATTAGTACGCAATTATTTTAAAAGATTTGTATTTTTTATCTTATTTTTAGAACTAGTAAAAAATATATATACAAAAGTATAAAAATAATCACAATATATAACATACAAAAAATTATAAAAAAAGCATATAAAATATATAAAATACATCATAAATAAAATAATACATTACAACTTTTTCTGCTTAAAAAACTTTGCAGTACCACCTTGAACTTGACCATATGTTGTGGCAATTTTTAAATGTCTTGAAATCCATTGTGGCAGTTTACGTTGTATGTGTTCACGAGCATAACGTTCATCTAACAAATATACACAGGCATAATCACGAATATGACGAACCGAACGACCAATACACTGATTGACGGCTTTCATACAAAGATTCTCATAATATTCCGAACCAGATCCAGGCCCCAGAGTAGAATCTAAATAGCTCATACGTTCCTGTAACTCAGGGGAATTACGATTAGGATATGGCATACCAACCACTATAACTCCGCGGCCTAAATCATCAGCAAAATTCAGACCTTCACTTAATTTAGCACCCACAACACTAAGCAACAGAGCTCCACCCTGATTGTGTTTGATAGCTTTAGCATAATCGTTTAATAGCTGCTCCACTGTTTGGCTTGTTTCTGTATGTATGTTAACGCCACTACTTTCAATGCTTGTGATGTTGCGAGGTTCTTTAAAGACCCTCTTTTTATTTGTTATTCTTTGTAAAACTCCAGACTTTTGTAGTTGTGCATACACCGTATCCAAATAGTCATAGGATGGTAAAAAACATACCAAACCTGCTGGTACAACATTACATAAATTTTCCAAAACAGTGCAAAGATCTGATAGCTTTATTAAAAAAAATCAAAGTTTAGAAATTCTTTATAAACATGAGGATTTCAAATTATTGTTACCATTTCACTCGATGATCGCTGAGCATAATTAAAACATAAGTTTTTTCCTCTGGGTCCTTTTGTTACCACAAATGGTAAAACGGCATCATCGGGCACCACATGATCATAGAATCTTAATTGCACACGCTCCGGACAAGAGTTAAACAACTGTTCAGTTAATTCAGCTGTAGGTTGCATAGTGCCACCAGCAACTATAATCTGAAAAAGGAGAAATATAATAGTTTGGCTACAGTTTGTATCCATTATTTATTGAAAAAATATATAATTACCGCTCTTGCTTCCTTAACAATATCCTGAAAATGGGATCCCGGATTCAGCAGTATATACTTAAAACTTGTTTGAGATTCATAATTTTTAACAGATTCATCAACAGTATTAATTAAAATTCTGCCATCATCAGCCTTTTCACACAAAGCTTCCAGAAATGATAATAAAGGCCTAATAGGTGATGTTAGTGGTTGAATATTTTTCTCTTTTTCATTTCGTTGAATCTCTTTATTAATATCTAATTCTTCCAATTTAATTTTAGACGATTTTTGATGTTTTTCAATATGATCCTTTTGTAAACGTTGTAAAAGACCTATTGCTGCCGATTTACCACTAGCTGGAGGCTGATTTTCATTAGGATTTGGTTGAGCAGCTAAACGTTTAGCAAATCCTTGTAATTTTTGGGCAAAACGTGAATTCTCACAAAATTGCAAAAGCTGATAGAGGTCGATATTAAAGAAATCACCTTCTGACATTAGTTCATAGGTACAAAGCATACGAAAAGAGGACGGATTAGTGCTGTCTTTAGCAGGGGTTTTTAAGAGTTTTGTCAATCTTTTAATAACAAACAGCAATTGATTTATAGACAACAAATTCGAAGAATTAAAACGTGAGGCATATTTCATTTTATAGGCCAGTATTTGCTGATGTGCAGCTTGTAATTGCTGGAGATTTAACTCACAACTATACATTTGTGATATGGTATCCAATAGATTATGAGCTTCATCTATTATGATTACAGAACCTTTAAGATCAATACCACTCTGCTGGCGTGTACGTTTGTGCAGCAATAATTGATAGGGCAACATTATTATTTGTGCCAACTGAGTGGCATTTCTAGTAGCATAATATGGGCAAGCTTGTAGTTGTTCTCCTTCTGTTACTAGATCCTCTATATCTAGAATATCTACTAAAGAAAGATCACTTAAATCTTGTATCATAGTTTGAGTTTTAAATTCACATTTCGTTATTGCATTAAGTCCAGTTTTCTGCGTAATTCTAGCTTTTTTCTGTACACAACCATCCGTATCGCAAACAGTTGTTTTTGCATTGTTTTTACTAGATTCTTTGGCCATATCCAAACATTTTTCATTAATTAGGGCGGTATTATTGAGTTTACGCAATTGTTTGTGTATACACAATTGTTGACGAGAGGCTAAAGAAACACAACGTATACGTTCACCATAAACAGTACGTTTTATTTCTCTAACCACCTGGGCCAATTGGGTGTGCGTACGACTGCAGAAAAAAATTTGCACATCACGATATTTTTCACGATTTTCATTGGTATCCAAATTATCTTCATGATCTGCTAAATCCGAATCATTTAATAAAACATTTACTTCATCAGACAAATCTGTAGTATTGTTTTCCTCTACGTTATTAACTCTTTTGCCTTTGGAACGCTTTTGTTTTAATAACTTTTGTTTACTCCTGATCTCATCTAGCTTTTCTTCGAACTCCTCCAAAAGTTTCTTCAAATCTTTTAGCTCTAACAATTCCTGGCGTTGTTGTGATGTTTTAGAATGCATGGTAATCCAATCCGTAACCTCTTGAGATTCTTTTTCCAATTTTAATACTTCTTTCTGCACCTCCTCCAAACGCTGTTGCAGTTCTTTTCTCACCAACTGCTCATGATCCTCTAACCATTTGAGAGCGGCACAAGTAAGTGTTAAAGATTTTCCCGTACCTGTCGGACTTTCAAAAACACCAATTTGTTTATTTTCCAATACCTTGTACAATTCCTGCATCAATTGTTGTTGTATTGTATAGGGTGTAAAAGGAAAATTGAATTCCGATGGACATGGTAATACTGCTTTTGGTGAATACATAATTCGATTTATTTAATACTTATGAGATTACAATAATATATTTATTAACATAATTAATAGGAAATAAAAAATAAACAAAAGTAAAAAATTATCTTAACACTAAAAATCTGTATAATAAAAAAATGAATTAAGAATAAAAAGGGCGCCTAATAATAATGTTGCCAACTCGTAAATAATCAAAAATCGCTATAAATAAAATCTAATCTTAAATTTCAGACATTTTAAAGAATTAAATTGTCTACTCTATATTAATAAAAAAAAGTTAATATTACAAAAGTAATGAACGTTATTAAGAAATGCTTATGACAAAACAAAGAATATTAAATTAAATTGTTTCTTATATTATTCATGTATATCTTTAATTCAAATAAACTACTTTTTTACTTTTGTTCAGTATCCTAGCGAAAAGGAAAAGATTAGCTATTTTAAAAAGGTAACGATAAATTAACTTTTGCCGAAAACCAAAGAATTTCTATTTTTTAGGAAAACAAAAATTTCTTCTATTTATATTAAATTTTTATACAGTTGAAATAAAATTTTATAAAAAAATTATATAAACATTTTTTAAAAGTCATAAAAAATCCTATCAATAAAAAGTATGTATACAAATCATAAAGTTAATACATGCTTGCTAATACCATCGATTAAAATATTTGCTTCAGATATTTTGTGCTAAAAATTATGTATCAAATCAAGATTATCAGCACACTTGATATTATTATATATTTTCCCGCCTTAATAAATGTTTTCCTTTGTAGAACACCAGCTTCGCTAATTAAGCTTTTTTCGAATATCAACATTTTTTAAGTTTTACAATCAGTACAATTAAGATCCGACAACAATTAATGAAGATATTCAGGAAAATATGTATATTGAAACTTTTAAGGCCTATAACTCGTAAACCGGGAAAGAGTGGACAAAAAATGTTATAGCATTATAATTACAAGTAAAAGTTTTATAGAATCACTATCAAAATTGTGCAAAAATCAATTGTGCTGAAGATTTTGATTTAAGCCAAAATTATTTCGACTTATTATAAGGTTAGGTTTTTTACAACACAGATTTTTATATCTATGTTAATCTATGGGTAAAACTTATGTCATTTAAAATTTTAAGCTTTTAAGGTATTTACTTTTAATTTGATAAGTACATAACAAATTTTAAAAGTTTTATTCAGTTTTTATTAAAATATTTTAAGAATTATTATTACAAAAAATTGGTAAAAAAATCGCTTTAATATGTGTTCGATATCTGAACCGCCCTGTCATTTATTGTAATAGATTTGAAAAAATAAAAATAACTATTTTGAACAGCTGGTCAACTACAGTTGTTGTTGTTTTTATTATTTTGCAGGTTCGATATTGTTTTATTTTACTTCCCATTAAAAAAAGAAAACAACCATCAATGTCGTATTATTGATAATAAAGTTGTTTTTAATCGTATTCAAGCTACGCAAATAAACAATTAAAGTGCAACAACAACTATACTTTATAACAATAAGAAATATTCAGTGCAAAATAACCAGCCGAAAGTAAATTTCTTTGTTAGCATAGAAAAGAAAAAAGTGAACTCCAAAAAGTTTTTGGCGTTAGAAATTCTATAGAATCTAAAAAAGGCGGGTTAAAACTAAGGACATTTTCTTTCGCCAAAAAAGAAATCTTCCATTTATAAGCATTTATTGTAGAAAATAGAAAATATTAATCTCGTAACTTTGTCTGTCTTGTCTGCGAGAGAGACAAAAGAATGCGACAAATTCTATTAACATTATTTATCCTTTTAACAATATCTCATGTTAGCCAGGGGTTCTGGCCATTTTCGCGTAAAAAGACTGCTGTTAAACCAAAAGAAGAAAAACGCTTGTCACCTGTTATATTTGGTAAGTTTTTTTTCTTCTCTTTATTATAAATTATATTTGTTATGCCTAATTAAACCAGTAATGTTAAAGTGTATCAATGTTCATTGATTCATCAGCACTTTTGTGTTTGTAAATATGTTTATTTTGCTTTTGCCTTCTTTATTGCTTATCGTTTTGTTTTAATTTTATTCTTATTATCGTTGTTTTGTTAAAAAAAGGCCTGTCCATCATTGTGGATATTTAATTTTATGCTATTTTATTTTGTTTTTTGTTTTTTATCATATAATGGAGTAATGAATCATATTTTTATGTAGTTAAATTTATTTAAAAATCATCATTATAGTTTTTCCAAAATTTAGAGAGTTATTGGTCACAAGATCGATAGAAGTGTATATAGTATGTAGGTAATCTTTCTTTACATATACATATATATCTAAATCTTAATATTTTTCGAATTAAGGTTTTTGGACTGTTGATAATGATATATGTGGGCCTTGTTTATAGATTCCACTAACTTTAATTCGCCCTTATTGTTTATTGGAAAAAGGGACAATTATAGTAAACGATAAATACCTACATACCAATATGTTTTTTTATTTTTATTTATTCAAAATTTTAAATTAACAAAATATTTTTGATATAATATAGTTGTCTGTTAATGCATACAGTCGATCTTCAATTCTTCATTTTTATTTCATTTTGTCAAGACGTTCTAGCACAAATTCTCTTGAAAGCCATACTCCTTATTTACAGAATTTAACGCTTTAATATAGGTTTGCGTCGTAGAGTTTCATATTTAAAATTTATTATGTATCTGAATATCTTTTCATGCATCTCAATTACATTATCAACTCAAAAAGTCATACATAATATAAATCTTGACATTAATTTGGGAAGTCCTATCAAGTTTCGTTCTATATTTCAGCAAAATTAGTTCTCATCAAAGTCAAAGTTATTTGCATGATGATTCATTTTACTATTTTTTTTTAATTTAAATTACTTTACAAACTTTATTCTCCAAACATTAGGAAATACTGGTTAAACTTTTAAATTTTGTGTAATAACAATCTTATTCAAAAGAAAACAATACAAATTCTTTTATTTGAATAAACACAAAACTACAAATAAACCTTCAAAATTTTAATAATATATGTAACCTCTTATATTGATTAAATTTTATTTAAATAAATTTCTAGGCTTTTTTCCATTGATATCTGCATGTTGTGAATTATTTTTATATTAAACGAACAAAAAGTATTTAAATTTTCTTTCACTCGAACATAAAAATATAAAAGCTTTGTTATCTCTTGTAAGAATTTATATAAAAAAAAATGTTTATATAGTTAATTGAATGAATTTTGCAAATATATACCGCAAAAATAACATTTAATTATATACATTAGTAAATAAATAAATCTTTACTATATTTATATTGATAAAAAAAAGTTTTACATTGAGCAGACTAATCAAATATTTGACCAAACTGACGTATGCATGGGATGCATGGGAAAATCACAAAACGATTGGGGAAAGTTTTTACACAGTAAAATATCTACGTATAGTAAGAGTTTCGAATCTGATTACAATGTTCTGTATAATAAGTCAAATCAGGCCCTCCAGTAGTTTGACGAATGTACCCCAGGAGGGGCATTACGCACCAGTTATATTTTTTTATTCTTTAAAGAATTTATTAAAACATGTGTTACAAATACTTGTACATAGTAAAAAATCGTTGATCAATGTTGAAAAATATTAAAGTTACTACAGAAAATACTTACAGAGTAATATTTGTAAATGTTGAAAAACAATTGATCACGCTGCCTCCAAACAAATTTATGTTGAAAATTTTAAAATTTGATAGATGAAAGATTTGTGATAGAGGAAATAAAAATAAATAAGATAAATGCCAAAAATTAATATGCCCCTATGTTGCACGCCCCCTTCCACCCTATATCAATGTTAATAATAGAATTATTTATACCCGATATTATTTTAATTTTTAAATTTAAATTTAATAAATGAATTTAAAATAATGTGTGCTGAAACATTAAAAACTGAAACATTAATGAAACTGAGGTTACAGTTTGTAGCCACATATTTATGCGAATCTAGATTTTCTATCTTACATTTCATAAATCCAAAATTTCGATTATAAAATTTAGTTTATGAGCTGTTTATCTATAATTGGAACAGTGGATTGAGCTGGATGGAAATTTTAACACAGAATAAATCTCTGAGCCGATTGAAAACAAAATAAAAGATTTTAAATAAAAGATTTTATTTTGTTCTCCGAATGTAGTAAAATCCCAATAGGAAATGAAATGAAACAAAGCAAATAAAAAAATTAATTAATATTTGTTTAGATAAAGTTTATTGAGAATCCACGTGGTTACCTTATTTGGTGGCTGCTAGAATAGTAAAATAAAATAATAGAAATTTTTGTACGGAAACGGAAACATTTTTAGGCATTTTGACCATTTGACATTAGGGCTTATGTGCGAAAGAGACAGAACTATTCTCATAGCATTAAGCTTTTATTTATACTGATGAAAAAAGGGAAAACTTGGCTCATCGCAAGTGTTAATGTCAAGTCCAATTAAACTTTGTGGCGTAAACATGAGTTTTAAAAGGTTTTGAAAAAAATGCCTTAATGGGTCTATGAAGTACGAAGAGCTGGGAGAAGTCCCTGTTATAGATTGATTCCATTTGATTCTTGCTATTGCTTTAAAAATATAGTTGAATTATTATTAATAAATTCTTAATGTCTTTGTTTATTTGTTGCTTCTATTTTTTTTTAAGTGTACATTTCTGTAAAATATTTTTTAAGTTCAAATTGTGATTAACATTTTTGTTTAAAATATTAACATTAACATTTAATATCATTTTAAAAAGTGCACCTTTTATCATTTAAATGTTTGCATTTTTAATTAGTGTGCTAATCAAAAATATAATATAATAACAAAAAATAATAATAATAGTGCATGTTCAAAATATACTCATAAACAAATAACTAAAATCTCTAATACATACTTCGCATACAATTTAACACTTAAAAATAAAATAAAAAAAAAAAAAAAAAAAAAACAAATAAATAATTTAAATATTTCCAAAACAAACCATCAAACAACAAAAGTTCCCGGCGATGGTGGGAGTCAAATAGATGCAAAACTAAATAAATCTTCATCTCCTATATGGTGTGCGAATAAATCGGATTGGTTTAATCTATGGTTGAATTTAGAACTTATAGTCATACCAGCTGTCTATTGTTGGATCGATAATGTTAAATTGTATTATGATAATGTGACACGTACTACCCACAATACACCTGGTGTTGAGATACGTATACCAGGATGGGGTGATCCTGAAGTAGTTGAATGGATAGATCCAACACACAATAAGGCTGGTGCTTATTTCAAGGACATTGCCAATATGTTGGTTGATATGGGTTATGAAAGAAAGAAAAATTTACATGGAGCTCCTTATGATTTTCGTAAAGCACCAAGTAAGTCTATAGAATTGTAATAATTTGTCAAAACTAATTATTTACTTTGATAATTTCACAGATGAACATAAACAATTCTTTATTGATTTAAAGAAACTAGTCGAAGATACTTATGAGGCTAATTATCAAACACCCATCACGTTTATTACCCATAGTATGGGTAGTCCTATGACTTTGGTATTTTTACAACAACAAACTGTTGAATGGAAAGAGAAATATGTTGCTCGACAAATTAGTTTAGCTGGTGCTTGGGCTGGTAGTGTTAAAGCTTTAAAAGTATTTGCTATGGGTGATGATCTTGATTCATTTTTCTTGAGTGGCAAAATTTTAAAAGCTGAACAAATTACTAATCCATCGTCAGCGTGGCTTCTTCCTTCACCTCTGTTTTGGAAAAGTTCTGAAGTTTTAGTAGAAACTCCATCACGTGTTTATACTATGTCACAATTACAAGAATTTTTCAATGATATTTATTATCCAACCGCATGGGAAATGCGTAAAGATACATTGCCCTATACTTTGAACTTTAGCCCACCGGGTGTTGAGCTACATTGCCTGTATGGTGATGGTTTGGATACAGTAGAAAGGTAAGTGATTTTTGTTTTACTTTTTTTTTTAACGGGATCTTAAATACGATCAGCAATCTGTCTTAATTATTTTATGGTATTTAATTATTAAATTATCATTTTTATATAACTTTGAAAATACATTCTAAAAGCAATGTCATTCGAGTTATATATTATAGACCATAGATGTACGTTACTATCCTATTGAAACAATGTTCTTGAAATATTGCGATAGCGCATAAAAACGTTTGTTGTTGCTATAATATGATTAATGTGTTTCCTAAAATATAATTTACGATAAATATATAAATCAAGAGAATTAAAATAGTTTATAAATTCAATACAAATTCCCACCGAAAGTGTAATGTTTAAACATACATGTTATGTTAAAATAATATATAGGGAAATTTTAAAGGATTATAGTTTAAACATTTTATTTCGGACTATTCCCATATGTGTTGTAATTCATTATTAGCATTAAGTAAAAGACTTACTAAAGAAAACTTTAGAAAAAATGTCATTAATGTACAACTTAAAAAAGGGGCCCTAACTCGGAGCCCTGGATATACCTCTATATGTTTTTAGTGTGGAGGACGTTATACTATTAACTTCTGTAAAGTGACTGCAATGGGTTAGAATAGAAGCAATTAGATTACAATAATCCAAAAATATTGCAACTGAATTTCAGGTTTAACCCCGTAGTATTATATTTGTTGTACCCTGATATCTCAATAGAATCTGCAGAATTTTGTAAGCGCATGATAGTATGCTTATCTGTTGTTAACTGAGGAGATTTTACCTTAGGAACAGGAACAATTCTTCCAACTTTCCAGATTGCGGGGAAATTAGATGAAGTAATAATGTTGTAAAAAATAAAAACAAATGATCGTCCAATTGCAGAAAAAAAAATAGTTTTCAAAATTTAGTAGGGATCCCATCTTATCCTACTGCATTAGTTTTAATACATATCATGGCACTATTTACTTCTAACTCATAAAAAATTATAAGGCTGAAATATCTATTCCTTCTTCATTACTTATTGGAGGTAGAATGGAACTACTATTAAATTCTTCCAAATTAATTGAAAATAATTTAGATTTACTTCCTATAGTATCTTCACATCTTAGACCACTTCACAATTGCGATTGACTGAAATTGGAAATGAAATTAATTCATGATTTTTTTCCTATTGTTTCTTATTGCGATTTCAGTTATTTCCATTTATACAATATATATGTAGATTACCATTAAATGTTATAAACATGATTTATACATCGGTGATATTATTGTACAAAATGTTAGGAGACAAATGTTTACATTATAAGATCCCTCCTTGAGTTTGAGTAATAAATAAAAGATAATTATTTGTAAATATATAATTATTTTTAAACTATTATAAATGCTTTTTTATATATATATATATAGATTACGCTATAAAAAAGATGACGTTTCCGATGATACACCTAAACTAATTATGGGAATTGGTGATGGTACAGTTAATAGACGATCTCTGCAGGCATGTCATCACTGGGCTGGTTATCAATCTTCTAATATTTCAACTTTAGCTTTAGCTGGTGTCGATCATATGGGTATATTGGTCAATGAAGATGTTTTAAATTATATTAAAAATGTAATGAAATTATAGACTTTTTTTATAAACAATTAAAGCTCTTATACACAAATTAAATTTTAATTTTTAAAAACTAAGCAATACATTTTTTGTTCGAACAAAATTTAGATAATTTTAATATTAAGGTTCTTTGAATTTTAAATACACATTTGTATTCAATTCCTTTTACTATCTACTGATTATTTTTATTATTAAATGTAATAAAAGTTTATAAATGTAAGCATTTTAAAATAAAATAAATTTAATTACTTTTTATTAAAACAAATAATGAATTTTTAATATTTTTATTTTTTTGTATCTATGTACATTTTTGTTTTTTGTTTATTTCAAATTACAGTTGACAAAACTTGAACTGAATTTTTAGCATTTGTTTGTAATTTAACTGACCTTTAAAACAACACACTGTTTTTTTTTCCTTAAGAAATAAATAAACTCATTTTACTATAAATCTTTTTACATGTCCACGTGCCTTTAAATGGTTCACGTTCCCTGGTCGTGAATTTTTTTTATTTACAAAAATATTTTGTATACTTTTACTATTTATAGTGACTCATCCTTAGAATTTTTATGGAAATTTCTAAATTGTTATCAAATTAACTCTTAATGTATTTGTGTCTCTTTTAGCTATTTATTGGGTAGTTTTGTAAAGGCAATTACAATTTTGTGATTTTTCTTTTTGTATTTCCCAAATCGTTTATAACATTTTACTGTAAAAGTGTGTGTTGTTTTTAATAAACTTATGAAAGCTAAACATTTTCGTTGTTTCTGTTTTAAGATGATATATTTATTTTTGTTATTGTTTAAATATTTATTATCGACATGTGTCATCATTTATTAGCTCCATAAGTGGTATTTTCATATATATATTTTTTTTAATTTCTTGTTCTACATTTTTTGTTATGACTTTTGTACGAAACGTGTGCCAAACTTTTGTTAGGTAAATTATTTTCTTTACCAAATAGCGAATAATATGAATTCATTTATTTTAAAATAAAACAATAAAATTTGTTAGCAAATGACTTAATGCACTGTTTGAAATTTATGAACAGATTTTAATTGTTGTAAAAATTTTTTGAAAGTTTATTAACCTTCCATATGGATTTTTTTGGGAAAAATTATTATTCATTTTAAAAATTTGTTTGGTAAATTTTTTTAATTGATGACCATAATGGGATATTATTTATTTGTGATAATTATTATTAATAAAAAACGTAATTGTTTTTTTTTTTTTTTCTACATAAAACTAGAATTGTATTTTTAAGTAGTTAATTAGTTAAATTTCTTATGAAAAGTACAAAATTTATTTGCAAAATTTTATTGAAAATCAGAAATCTTTAAACAACTTTCATAGAAAAAATTTAGTCATAAATATTTCAACTAATCATAAATAAATAATTGGTCATATATTTTGTTTCTATTGTAATTATTAAAATGATAATTTTTTATGAAATGTATGAGAGAGTTGTAGAGGAGGCCCTATGGTTTGCCGGAAAAAAATTGTAGTCAAATAAACCGAATGAAATTAGGTTAGGTTAAGTTGAAAAGGGTGGCGTATTCACGCCTCCACCTAGAGACCAAAAAGGTCCATTGTGATCTTAGATAAAGAAAAAGTAGAAAAGAGGAGAGGAACCTAAACCCTAGAAATTAGTTTTGATTGCCCCTAAGCCATCTTATCCCCATTACAAACCCTATAAGATTAGTAGTCCGTAGCTTGTAACCTCATTTAGTTCATGCAGTGTGTGGCTTCCAAACCACTTCAGCCTACGCCGCTGAAGTTTTACGCAATAACAGAGAACGTGCTCCACTGTCTCTAGCTCGTCTACATCATCGCACGACCTACAAAAAATCCGAATGAAATTATGGGATGTTAAATTTGACCACCACGAGTATTTAAAAGTTCCATAACGTCCACAGATCAACAAAAAGGAAACACATCAAGTCCGATTTCAAAAATTTCTGGTGAGGTAGAAAAAGCATCCCAACTGGTTTAGTTTTCTACCTTTGACATTATATTAAACTACTCAGCTCATACTACTGCAATCTCAAACAAATGCGAAGTAGTAGTGCTGGTCCAGTGTGAAATCCATAGTTGAGTGAAACCTAGTGCAGAAATTTACAAAACTGTCAAAATGCATCCTTAAGTACCATCACAGGATGCTTACGGATCACCTAACCACACCACCTAAATGAGAAGACGAAGGTACTACCGGTTAAGGAACATTAATCAAACAGTTCCTCCTGGGATGTCAAGGAAGGGTACTTCCAAACACAGTTGAATTCTCTCCCCGTGACATGTCAGGCGTGAACTTCGCAAGTACAAAGAAAACATTCAAAGATACTTTTTGGATCACATCGACTCATAAACTATTCTGCGGTTGTATGTTACCGCTAAAATGTCGTTTTGGGAGTAGCAGGATTTTTTTTCTGTGGAGTAGTGCAAGTGATACCCTATTATGGTATTTTAAAGGAACTGTATTGGTGAATTTTCTCAAAGTTCATGTGAACGATTAGCTTTCCATATCAAAAATGAAAATAGGAAGAGGAGAGGTAACCCCCATACAAAGAAGACATTAATTTTCGCATACGTAAAGAAGTAAATATCATTGATCGCATTAAGAGTATAGCACCGTGGATAGGTTAGGTTTAGGAGAGCACGAAATCGTGTGTAATGCAAGACCATACGTTGATCTAGAGTGAATCCTCGAGGTTATTCATCAGCAGGTTTAGAAACAGTATCATATTTCAGCATCGCTTTACGTTCTCTAGCTAGTCCATTTGATAGTATTATCTTCTCTCCTCTTGCGTCTCAGCGTTTCGTATACATAGTCCAGTTAATTTCACATATTTCAGCATCTTTATTGGATTCGTTCCCCTAAGTTCTAAAAGAAGTATGAATCAAAACATTTAAATCTGTAAAGTAATAATGCAACACATTGGCAAAGGTAGTGGAAGGTGTCCTCCTCTGCATCATTACACCATCTACATATACTCACTGTACTAAGACCAATTTTGTGCAGGAAATACCTTAGTTCATTATGTCCTGTAATAATACCTATGTACCGTCTCAGTTCACATTTCTCCATACTAAGTAAAGACTTTAGCGTATTTTTATCTTTTGGTTTCCATAA